>JAUMHR010000079.1:14351030-14384775 GCA_032361145.1 Enteromius fasciolatus
TTTTTAAATGTAACTATTAACTACTATTTTTTATCTTTTGTTAGTTATAGATAAAATATGTTATTTATAATAGTTTACAAAAATTATTTGATTTCTTGGAAATCCTCTCGCAACCCCCCCCCTCAATGTCTCACGACCCCCACTTTGGGAACCACTGCCTTAGAGCACAGTGGCCTCCATAATCCTTTTTTGGGACGACCAGAACCCTTCCTAGGGCTGGCCGTCCGGCCAAACTGAGCTATCGGAGGAGAAGAGCCTTGGTGAGAGAGGTAAAGAAGAACCCAAAGATCATGGTGGCTGAGCTGCATTCAAAATAACCAATTTTTAAAAATAAAGATCCTAACACTGTTTTATTTTTTAATAATTTTGAGCGTCCTTCCCTTAATAAAAGTATAAGAAATGTAGATCATTAACAAGTTAAAATTGCACAAGGTATACATTTTTAAAACATTAAACGTATGTTTCTTCTGCATTGTATTGTTTATGTAAAGGCACATTTCGCTCCTAAACCAACAGATGGCAGTATGTCTTAAAGTAAAGACCAGGATGCAGGCTTTGTTTTACACGCACTGTAACAGGACAGCATGTGACTATGACATACTGCTGATGTGAGAATTTTGAAAATGCACTAAATTTAGCTTGGGACCTGTCAGTAAGTTTCTATAAAATTCTCTTCAGGCATGATCTTTTTATTGTCAGGGTCTATCAGAGATGACATCCGGTCACCTCCAGCAGGACAGGCGTAGCTGTCGCCCATGAATAAAGCTGTGTAGAAAAATTGACTACACACGGAAAATGTGGGCTGTGGTTTTCTTCTCTTGGCAAGAGACTGCCTTAGTTAAAAAAAAAAGTTAAATGTTCCAAACATATGTTCCCATGGAAGGGGGCAGCACTTTGGGTTGGTTCCCCAACCTATGTACAGACCTAACATACTAATTTTCAATTATTTTCTCCACATTAATTCTGTATTGATGCGGGTTAGATATAAAACAGCAGAGAAAAATATGATGTTCTGGTTAAATGGATCACAAACATTTATTGTAGCTTGTGTCTACCAGTTAACTGTAATCAGCATCATTTTGAAAAAGGCTGCTGCTATTTGTTGAGACTTTTGAGAGAGCTAGTCGGGGGTATCTGTGCACAGTGTGTATAGAATTCAGCTACACTCGTTTTTATGACAGCAATCGAGTTTCTGCTTGCACTGTAAAAATATTTAGTTGCATAAGACTATTGTGCAATCATCCTATATAGGGAAGTGTGGGAAAAGGTTCATTAATAGGGAGGAGGACTATGTCACATATCTTAAAACACTCACAGAGTTCCTCACATTGTTCAGGAAGTTCAATTCCATTCTGAAGTCAACGGATACGTCTTATGATGCCACATGGTTAATGATGAATAGATGACATCTTGTTTTGGGAATGGCAAACAAAGAAAAACCTGCATAATGTTAATGATAACTATTATAGAAGAACTGTGCTACTGACATATAATTATTCCCTTATAACATGTGCACTTAATAACATTTTGGATGATGTAGTAAAAGGTTAATCTACTGATAAATGCTATTAATAACTGTAGCTCTGCTTCTGATACCATACTTTATTTCTAATCAGAGAGGCACAGCATCCATGTTAGCTGATGTGAAATGTTACATTTACTAGTTTTGGACAAAATGTGTGGATCTTTTAACCAGTTCTGATGTTGTGATGCATTTTTTAGGGACCTGAGTGTGGTAGAAAAATATTGTAGGTTCAAGATCCACCTTCCTTTAAATATAAAACAAAATTTTGTCTTTTAAAAAAATTTATTTTAAGTATGCAAATGATCCCATCAGGGAATATTGGAAGCTTAGAACTGCTTTTCTTACGGTTCAGATTAAAAATAATTTTAAAAGACTTTTAAGACTTAAAAAAATAAATGAAAGCAAGAAGATTGATGGGTTGATCTAATTGGTAGATGCACAAAAGATGTCACATCAACCTATTTGTGTCAACATGTATTAACATCGTGGTGGTGCAGTTTTCATGTACAGTCAGGCAGAACTACTAAAATTAGCAATGCAAGATGTCTTTGTGTACTGACACATTCAATCTGATTGTGTATCTGATCCTTTTCAAATTCTTCCTTTCCTCACCCCTCTTTCTACAGAAGTTGAAAGAGAGTTTGAGTATTCGTATTTTGTGCCAGTTTCTTGGAAAAGTAGAGAAGCATTAAGACACCACGGACATGCAAAGTTACCATAGTTGTATTTATTTGAAAACAGCAATCTGTATTTTTATTTAATTTTTTTTTTACCTGTGCTGTGATTCGTCAAAACTGATATTGTACATATTGGTTTTCCACTGAAAATCACAAAGTTACCTTTTTTATAGTTTTTAATTATGTTTGTCTTTTATTCTTTTTGTTTGTTTAAATACAATGATTTGTGCTTTTGATACCTTAGGTTTTGAAAGACAAAGTTAATACAGTTAAGTGGATAGCAGGGACTACCGACAAAAATGTCAAAGGAGTCAATTACATAGATCATATACACACAATACAAAATACAGATATACACACAAGTGCACTGGCTCCATAATCCAGTTCAGTTAGGTTGCTTCAACTCAAAACATATTACAAAAAAGAAAAATCGGTATTTCCAATCCCAGTTCTAAAAGTGATGTATAATTTGGGATTCGTTAGGAAGATTTAAGAAACATAAGGTGCATTTTAGGAGTTCTCAGTATTGGAGTTGTTGTATGTACATTTATAAAAGTGTTTACCGGCTGATGGCATGGCCCTTGACGAACTCCTTCAATGTGTGAACATGTATGGCTATGAGCGTATACAGAACCATAGGCATCCGATATTTACATCTGTTGGAATGTTCCCCATACTAATCATCAACAAGTCAAGTACTTCAAGCAACATAATTCACAGAAGATCAAAATACCTTTCACATCTACCTCAATAAGTGGTGGAGGAAATGCAGAAGTGCGAAAGTTGATTCACTTAATGCTTAACAGTTCTACATTTAAAATGTGAACGGTGAAATCACAACTAGTGTAGCCTACCAGCCAATAGGAAAGAGAAGGGTACAAGCACTTAGAACCAACTACCATACTGTGTGTGGGTGGCAATCTAAAACATGTGCAGATATATTGTTTTTCTGTATACTAGGTATATAAACATTTACTTAAATTATATAGAATTCTAAATAAAGCGAGTTTACTGAGAAGTATATGCACACATACTTCTAAATATATAAAGCCATATTACATGTACATAATTTTTTGCTCTAATTTTGCAATAGCAAAACCCATGCTTTACATAGAAAAGGCATCCACAACATTAAGAAAAATGTACAATTTATGAAACATGATACAATAAATAGTATTATAGAATCGCTGCTGTACACAAAAGCCATTTAATTTCACACATATAAAAATATGTTTTAGTGCAACCTTACATGTATTGATACTTCACATCATTCAGACCCAAAGTGTCCAAAAAGACGGTAAATTGCATTTATTACAAAGCAGGATACACAAAACTCGATATATATATTTACATGTCTTCCTGTTTAAAGCTTATAAGAATATAAGCAAAAAGTAAAGAAAAGGCACACACATCTGTACATTTTTTAAAAGTACCAGACAAAGTCCATAAGCAATTTTGGTCAGGCTCATATATAAGTTAACACACACACATATATATATATTTATATATATGTATATATTTTTTGAAACTTTAAGTAAGAAAGTAATTATAGTTGAGATAGCAAACCGTGTTATAAAAGGCATGCTATACATGTACATTAAAACCACTGAATCAGTTCGGTTGTTTTTCGAGACTGATTTTCCGTGTGCACATGGATGTAAATAGAAAATGTGTGAGCGTAATTTTACCACTCTCCCTTCAAACTTGTTCACCTGTTGTTAATAGTGGCATCTTTTAAATCTTTGCCTTTCTTTATGGTCGCTGGCCTCTCTCCACGGCCCTGTTGGCCAGACGCTCGCTCTGCCGTCTCTGTGTTGTAGAGAGAGGGATGGCTTGCTGTGGAAGTCTTTGATGTGGCAGACACACTGCTCTCTGCTCTGGAGTGTAGGGGGTGACTGATCTCTGAGCTGCAGTAGTGCTGCGCTCTCGCCGCACAGTCTTGCTGAGCTGCGGGCGAATGAGATAATGTGTGCTGATGGTAAGGATCAATTGGAACAGTCGATTTTTCCAGATTTTCTTCGGAGGCGATGCACAGCGAGGCAATCGCCTTAGTGCATGTTTGGATGCACTCTTCCTGCTTGCTCTCCTTGTCGGACATGTCGGTGCTGTCCTCACGTGATTTTTGCGAGGAAGGTGAAGCAGCCTTGGGGGACGTGGATTTTTCGTGGGATTGGGGTGAGTCTTCTGGGCCTCTGCCGGTGGGTCCTCGACCCTCTGAAAGGTGGAAGGACACCTCACTCGTGCTGGAGTCCTCAGAAGTGCTCTTCTGCAAGGGAAGGCGTGTGGGGTGGACATGACCAGTGACAGAAGTGGGCACAGAATGGACAATCTGGATGCCGCCAATGGGTATCATGGAGAACGGAGTGCGGATTTGTTGCTGGGAGTGCAGGGGAAGGTGGCTAAATAATCCCTGGTTGACATTGGGGGCATCTGCGCTGCGGGCCTCCCCTTGAGAGATGTGATGTGATATCTTCCGGTGGTCCTAAACAGTAGAAAGATATGGTTAATTTACATTAGTAAAATACTCCTAGGAAACTAAAGAAATACTTTTGAAGCTAAATACACCTTGGGTGATAAGATTAGTAAAGAAAGTCTTGAAATACTTGTCTGTTATTCTGCTTATCTGAGGCTTGTTTCTCAGTTATTTAAACTGGACCTCTTGGAAAGTTCGGAAAATTTAACAAGACCGCAACGAAAAAAAACAACAGTTGCCAGTAAAAAGGGCCAAGCTTACATAATAGACCTTGCTCATTTATCTTATTATCCCCCTAGCTCTATGGTAACAAGCCAGGTAGCACTAAAATGAATTACTATACTGCATACACTGTATAGGCGCTGCAGTTTTCCACTTTCTCCAGGGAGTTCTTAATCAACTAGTATACAATATAAATAGAAATGTTCCATTCTGTCCTATGATGGCAATTAGTTTGCTAGACATTAACTGACTACCACTGCAACGGACTTGTCCATACTTGTATATTTGAGCTTTGTATGCTTCATTAAGAATCCAACGTGCTGTATGCTGGCTATTGCCTTTCCTCTGGCATATTGTTATTATTACTCTTCACTTCAAACAACAATGACTTTTTATCCCTTAACTCACCAAACCTGGCATACATGTAAAGTATGCAGGCTGTGTCATTTTGAGATGAACTCGATATGGTTGCCTAGCTAGTGAACTGTTTACAAGCTATATCAATTTTGATTTGTTTTAGAAAAATAATGATGACCGTAAGGTTTTATGAAGCAAATATAACTTACCAGCTCCAGCTCTGCATGGCTTTTGGTCTTTTGGCTTAATGATATCATCTCTGCATGTGGGTTGGGGTTGTGTGCCCATGGGCCACTTTGATAATGGAGACCCCTCCTGGGGGACACAGGTCTGATCATGCCTCTACGGCTTCTGGGAGAAAGTCTGCCCGAGAAATCCCTTCCTGGGGATGTAGGCCGTCCTGTCTGGGAGATAGGAGAGAGATGTCCTCTTGGCGAAAGGTCCCTCCTCGGTGACAGATCCCTTCTATAAACATCCCGCCTGGGGGAGATGTGCCTAAGGGGAGACGGTTCTCGCCTTGGTGACAAACGGCCACGTGGGGAGAGGTCCCTTCGAGGAGACAGATATCGCCTGGAGGAAGGTGAGCTTTCTCGCAGCGGGGAGGAATCACAGCCGGGTGAAGACAGACGGGAGCAGGAAAAGTCAAAGGAGGATGAACTGTGTTCCGGAGAGAGAGCCAGGTCTTCATCCATAGAGCTAGGCACGTCCAGTCTGTTTTTGTGATCTTCACCCAGAGCCCCTTGAAGGAGCTTCTGGTATTCAGCCATCTGGGCCTCTCCAGCTTTCTCACTGGGTGCCATGAGTTGGGTGATCTGAATACTGGGCAAACTAGTGAAATAAGTGAAAAGAGGCTGTTTGGAGACAGAGGACAGAGGCTCTGGTGTGGACTCTTGTGAAGCAGCTACTGCAGTGATGGCGAGCGAGGGAATGGTACATGGCTGTGGACTTGTGCTTCGGGACCGTGTCTTCGGTGTTGAATCACCATCATACTCATCATCATCATCCTCATCTTCATCAACTTCATCACCATCTTCTTCAGCACCCTCGGAGTCATCAGCATCAGAGAATTGGTGCTCTGCCATTATTTCTGACATGCCAATCTTTTCTGATGCTCTTTGGACGTCCTCAGAGGTGTCTGCAAAAAAAGTATAATAACACATTTTCAGGTGTTTTAATAGCAAATTGTTAATTTTTTTCCAACTCGAAAGATTACTAGGTTTCTTTATCTCCCTTTTGATAAAACATGCAATCACAATTGAGGGAAAAATTATTTAGAAATATTTTTAAGACTGGCAGTAGAAGGTTTCTGTTTTTTTAATCAGGCAAATTTTCCTGAACTGGTACTACTACCAGATACCAACAGATATTGGAATATTGGCTCGTCTAAATAAAATGTATCCAGAATCTGAATCATACCTGGTTCTTCTGCTTCCGTCTCATCCACAGATGTCACTGACACACCAAGCTCTAAGCACTTTTTCATGTGAGCTTTTGACTTCATGTGTTTCGTAAGGTTTCCTGAAAACAGATTTGAAAGTGTTTGGATTACTTGCCCAAAATAATGTATAACTTGCAATTAATTCTGATTAAATAGTACAGAGACCATTCATTGTTCAGTGTGGTACAAACAAATCACATACAAAAAGTATTATCATATTATTGATTTTTTTTTTTTTTGTTATGTGTGCTTTTGCATGTATTGGTTGTTGGAAATGTATAAGAAAACCCACCTTTTGTTTTAAAAGCAAAGTTGCAGAACTTGCAGACATATGGCCTGACATCTGTGTGTGTGCGAATATGTTTCTTTAGCATGCTTGGCTTTTTACAGCGGATCCCACACTCCTCACAGATGTACTTTCCCCGACCTCGGCCACGCACATAAACATAGTCTTCATTGGATTTGTACCTGAAATAAAAACAAGGAAAGGGTTATTAACATTATTGGAAAATATAAAATATATTGGTTAATGCTGATGTGGAATATCATATACATCCAAAACCTAACATATATTTTGAAGGCATAATTCTTTTATGTGTTTGAAACTAAAACATTTTCACAGCTGTATGAATTTAGGTTTTTTTCGATGCATAGGATAACATTATACGGAGCACCCAATGAGATACAGTACCATGTCATTAAATAATTTTCAGATACTTGTGTTTAACAGATTTAGGCACCATAACAAATAAATAAACAAATAAAATTATGTTTAAACTCTGTTGATTAATTCCTCAGCAACTTTTAATTGCATTTTAGAAAAGAGAAAGTCTGTTGGAAAGTAAACTCAGATCTTCACATACCCTCCTTCAAAGATTTTGATGCGTGTGGGTTCAGTCTGCTTTGAAGAAACTTCTTTTTCTCCGTGGTCTTCTTTCCCCCTGTCTCTTAAGCTGATTCCCTTCATTTTCTTCCCAAACTTTCCAACATCCAACTGTATGATCTCTGGCTTCAACTGGAAATGTAAACAGTTAATTTTAGTTAATAAACCCTAAAACTGTAAGCATAATACATAAGCAACTCTGTGTCAGTATATTTTCTTGTAATTCATTTTTATTCATCTTGATCATTTAAAAATGAGCAAATGCAATTTTACCACAAGTTGTGTTTTAATTTAGTAATATATATATATATATATATATATATATATATATATATATTACTATCAAAATCTGCAATGTTCTAAAATTAATATTTATTTACAAAATAGATTTTAATTCAATAAAATCTCTTTTTTAATTTGTGTGTGTTTTGGAGAAGTCCAGGTCTACCTGCTCAAACTTCTGTTTCCACCGGAGGGATGAAACAAGTTTTCCAGTGCCAGGTTGATGCATAGCAGCCATTGTATACATTTCTGTGTTCTTCCTCTGTTTCGACCGAAGAAGTGCCAAGGTGGCCTTCGTGCTGAGGTTGAGTGGGTTTGGGTTGTAAGAGCTGACGCACCAAGAACCATACACAGAAGTTAGGGGAGTCGTGTGTGCGTAATTTGGCTTAGTATAATTTAGGAAGCACCAGCTGACACTGGTTGGTGTGCGAAGACTTGGGAATTGAAAAAACTGATGGACATCTGCCAGGTCAGTGAGCAGGAGAGTGCTACCAACAACTCCCAGCATGTTTACTGGGAACTTGTTACCCATGTTCAGCTTAGGTTCTTCTTGAGTATCACTTGAGGAGATTACTGATTGTGGGCTTGAGCTTGCCTCTGGGGTAGACTCATCTACATCAAGTTCCTCTGGGGAATCTGCTCTGCTAGCCACATTTGTAATAATTTGCAAGGGTGGAATGAAGTTGTCTTTTGGTGGAACATCAGGTAAACGAGGTGAAGATGGATATCCAAGGAATTTAGATGACAAGAAATCAGTGGGTGGAGATGAGGACATCCTCTCTGGTTCATCTATGGAGTCATCCCTCTTTGAAAATTCAGGTTTGGGGGACTTTTCTTTTGGTGCACTGGAATTGCTTAGCTCAACTGCACCAAGTTCTTTTACTATCTGGCCATACATCTTTTCTTCCTTGACCCGTTTCTGTTGTTTGGTTTCAATAAAAAGCTCAAGACTGCTGGCTGGTGACAACATTCTCTTACTCCCCCCAATACTAGAAGAAGCATCTGTAGTAGAGATAGTTCCTGATGTCAAAGACAAGGGAATTCCTGTATTAAGGCTCCCAGGTAAATATTCAGGTACTTTCCATATTGGAATATTTAAGGACCCTTCTGAATGTCCTAATATTTTGGATAAATTGATGCCTGCTTGTTGCTTTGATGCAGTGCCTGTTAGTGATACAGTTGACGCATTGTCTGTGCATAAAACTCTGATAGACGTTGTGCTCTGAGAATGAGTGACAAGGATTTGCGAAACACTTGTATACATAACACTACCATAAGATGGCACATTTGTCTGGATTCTGACTGGTACCAGCATTCCCGGGAGTGATGGTTGGGAACCTACATTTTGAGTTGCAAAGATAGGCTGAACTTGTTGTAAGAAGCTTGTAGTCAGCACTTTAGATGGCACAGCCCCAAGTTGCTGTGGGGAGGCTCTTGAAGGATATCGATAGTTGTGACTTGCCACATCAGTTTTTGAGTCTGTTTGCACCTGAATTTGATGAGGAGGTTGGTATGATTTTTGTAGCATGGGCTGTAGATTTGGCTGTTTCATATGTAGTTTCTGTAATTGTTGTGCCTGGAATGCCAGGTGCTGCTTGTTTCTTTGTGTTGATTCAGGGTGCCAGAGCATTGGTTGAAATGGCAAGAAAGGTGAGGATGGCAGGTTGCTCTGAAGAGAAGAGTGCTGAATTATATCCTGGGTCATGTGCTCATGCACTGAGTGCTCACTATCTGATGAAAGCTGTGCAGGCAAACGAGGAGCATTCTGGAAATGATCCTCAGATAGACTGTCCTCACTAATGCTTTGTTGCAGCAGGTGATGTGATCCAAGAACTGATTGTGTACCTCTTCTGGGTCTTGGCAAGTCATTCGTTAGACAATAGGATGTACCAGTTAAAGCAGCTTGAGAAACATGGTCAGAATTCTCTTGTTTGATATTCAACTCTGAGATTGGCTCTTGAACCACTACTTCAGGATAGACACTAAGAGATGCCTGTCTAACAAGGTAACCTCGTCTACGCTCTTTCATAGCTGAAGCACTTGCATAAACTTCACCTTGTCTTGATCCAGTTGAAAGACTGCCATAATCAAATGACTTACTACGTATTTCTGGTACTTCCGTGGGTAGAGCACAGGGGGCCTGCTCTGATGATGAGCGTCGCATCTCTCTTTGATGATGACCTGGAATAGACAGAGAATGGCCACTGCCTGGAACAGTTAAGAACTCAGACTGTTTAGCAAAGTCATCTTGTTTAGTTGGGGATACAGATTTGATGTTTTCCTCTCGGTCAAACGACATTGAAAAACTTGAGCTATGTGATAAGTTACTTTCTTGACTAGGGCTTCTTGAAAGGCTAGTACAAGTGGACTCAAAGCTTGACTCCCCAGAAGAGTGCTCCATATCTGCAAGACGCAGACGTTTCTTCTTTGGGGGCAACTTTTCAGCAGGAAGCTGGGACAATGTTTCGCTTCTTTGTGGCCACTGAAATTCCTCAACATGTTTCTCTGGTTCTTTCACTGCTACTTCTGGTTCTTTTTCTGGTTTGTCAGGCTCTTCTGTAACTCGGATTTCAGGCACTTGAATGTTGGGTTGTCGTACAAGTTTGTGGGGTATATGATAGAGTGGGTTAGAAGAGAAAGATCCATGTTCGTTGTCACCCTGATGCTGATGTTCCATGCTTTCTGATCTATGATGAGAATCAGGGCTCTGCACGTCATCAATGTTTTCTGAGTCTGATTGCTCAGAAATTTGTCCAGCATGCTTCTCTGGCTGATAAAACGGATGTTCAATTGATTCAGTCTTCTCAAATGAGTTTGGCCTGCTCAGCGAATTGGTATGTTGAATGACAGATATTACATTACCAGCTGTCTTCATGTCTGAATCTTGAACAAGTACAATGTCCTCTGGAGTCATACATGAGCCTCTGTCAAAACTGTCTGATGGGCTGTGTGCTCTAAACATGGAACCCTTACTAGTAGGAGCAGCCTTGGCAGAATCTTGACTTCCTTGTCTTAGGTCATAATCCCCTGTCATTTCAGTAGAGCCACTTCGACTGCTATCATCTTGTCCAAGGCAATCTTCTTCTTCACCCACACTCTTTTTCATCCTTCTTTTTCTTGTGGTAAACTCCACCTTTGTGTCATATGAAGTGTATGCTGTGCGTACTTCTGGGCAAGCCATCTCTGACCCAGAGCCTTTAAAATCTGGCATCAAAGGCCCCCTCTCTCCCATTTTCAAACTTGAGTTCAGACCTGTGATTTTCCCATAGTTCTCAGATTCTCCATGACCTTCTTGGGCAGAGTGTTCAAAGGCAGCCTGCCTCCTTAACCTTTTTAGACCCGCGGCTCCTCCGTAAAAGACATCATCTTGGGTCATCATTTCATCAAATGAGTGACTCCCTCTTAGACTTGGTGGTACATTGAGGTTGGTTGGAGAAGGTGTTGGCATTGAGTTGCTTCTAATAAGTGGCCCTGAATCAGAAGGTGCTTCCAGCAGACCCGTGCTAGTTTGGCAAGAGCCAGCATGATAATGCTTTGGGTCACATCCAGCAATTAAATGTGATTCTGCACAATCACTTTGATAAAAAACATGACCCTCTGATATCTTTCCCATGGCCAACTCCTGCATGGCACAAGGCTTGTTGATATTAGTGTCTTGACTAGCAATAGCTACCATCCCAGCTGTGACTGATTGTCTAGATCTGGAGTTGGTTCTGTGGTACCAAGTTCTTCCAAACATAATCTCTTCATATGTCTTTGCATTGGTGTTGGGTGGACTGATCTGCTGTTCGGCACTCTCTGAGCGGGAAAAGTAACCAGAATCAGTACTACCTTTGCTGTGGGGGCTCAATAGATTTTGAGACTGCTCTGAATCCTGGTCCTTTTTCTCAGAGAGTCTTAAGGCAAGTCTCTTTTTGACTGTATGAGACTCATCTCCTCTGCCCATCTGTCCACCAATAACTGAACCTTTAATGTCTGTAAACTGGGGACACTCTGTGGCAGGTGATGGTACCCCTTGTTTTGGAACAATTAAGATAGGCACTTTCATAGATGCCACAGACAGTTCCTCTGCTGGATCTGCGTACGCTGGTCCCCTTTCCATTGGGCTCTTGTCAGACTCAAATGATATCTGTGGGCTACGTTTTTCAGGGAACATTGCACCTTCTGCAGTTTCTTCATCAGTGTCAGTGCTTTGTTCACCATCAGAGTGCGCCTCTGCTTCCCCAACTGAAGATGCTTGATCAGTGTCTGTTCGAGTTGCTAACTCAGAGAATGGAACAAGTCCTGCTTTGATAGCATGAGCATGAGATTTTCTATGTTTATACAAATTGCTCTTAGTTTTGAATGAGAAGCCACATGGAACGCAGGGATAAGGACGCTCCCCTGTGTGGGACCGTATGTGTTTTTTAAGCACACTGGGTTTAGCACATGCCCTGCCGCAGTAGTGACATATGTACTTTCCTGGCTTTTTGGGTTTTTGTTCCTTCTTATGAATTTCATCTGGCTGCTCGGGTCCAGATTGGGAAAACTGGCCAAAACCAGCTGGAGACTTCTGACGAGGAAAAACTCCATGAGACCGGGAGTGCAGAGGAAACATATCATCTGGTGGCAGAGATTGCATTTGACCAGCAAAAGACCAGGCATGGGCCTCTAACCCAGGTTGTGGCTTTGTACCACCAAGGAAAGGCTCCTGTGAGTATGAATGTGGCAACGTGTAGGAGTAAGGCCGAGGGAAGACCTGTTGAAACTGGCTTTCTTGTGATGAGTGTGTCACTGCAGATGACATCAGCTTTCCAGAGCTAAACTTTTGAGTGGAGCTAGCAAGGCTTGTCCCACTTGTAAGACTTTGCTCACGATGCATGTGTCTTTTAACATCTGGATCTCCAAAGGTACTTCTTTTCGTTCCAGCAGAGGGCTCAGAGACCCATTTTCTTTGTAAGGGGTTCTTTTCCCGTTGCTCCTTGGTGCATTTTTGGCCAACAGCAGGTTCATGTGTCTCCATTTTTCTTAGTACTTCAATGGGGTTTCTTAAGCTGTTTGCTAGATTTCATTCATGCAAGCCGTCATGCCAGATGAGTTACTTAAGTGACTCCTAAATAAAAGGTCCTTCTACTTCCATAGTTCAAGTGTTGCTCCACTTTAAAATGTAAATTATGTTCCTCTTTGACAATCAGGCCAGGGTCTTTCCATTACTTATTTCAACAGTCCATTTACTTTTTGTTTCATCCAGACTTGTTCCTCTTCTGTTTAATGTCCTCTGTTTCAGTATCTGTAAGGGAGAATAAATAAAATTATGTTTAAACATTGTTTTAGACCAGGATTATTGTTCTAAATTAATAAAAGAATATACTACACATCTAACATAACTACCTTAAGATTTTAAAAGCTGATGTCTAAAAAAAAAAGGCTGGCAAAAATACTCAGCTGTCTAAACAAAACAGTATGGCAGTTTATCATGTGACTCTGTTGCTCATCATACTTCAATTACAGCTTGCTTTCTTGTTTTATTTCTTTCAGTTTGATATCGAGGCAGCTGCACAGCTGTGTACTTCTCGCCTAGCAAGTGTGTCAAGAGTTTTCAATGAACTGATGCAGAGGAGCTACCACCTCCCTCTGCTCATGAGTCATCATTAACAACCTTGCCCACTCATTTCCTAAAGAGACACAAACATATAAAAATAGCCCAAGGAATGCAAATGACATTCAACGTAGTGTGTGTGGGTGTTTAAAGGGCAAACTCTAAGCATTTTCTTCCTTAAGAGTTTTGGGTTTTTCTATGCTTTTAAAAACCTTAACAACGTAAACACTTAAAGACAAAGGTGGGAGCAGACCAAAAAACAGCCTTAAGGTACAGTATGTACTCAAAAGCAGTAGAATGTGTTTGTAAAAGGAAGGTACTGAACACACTGTGTGATGTATGTCTTAATCTCAGGCTCGTTCTGATTGCAACAGACAGCACTGCATGGGTATGAGTGAGGAAACTGTGTGACGCTGGTGTCTGGAAGGCGATGTGAGCACTAAAAATAGCAGGGCAGAAAAACCACTGGTATTTATAGCACTTGAAACATTAACTTTTGGTTCATTTTGTTTTCATAATTCTTCCATGCCTGACACAGGAAAGTATGTGTTCACAAACCAAGACAAACTATGAGTTGAACTCCCCAGTTGCTATTGCACTATAAAGCAGCAATTTTAAAAGTACAGCAGCATTGTCAGGCGATGTTTCCTATAGAAACACGCATTAAAAAAAACTTTGTGGCAAGTTCAATAAAGTAGTAAGGTTTTTAGAATGCGGTGGCACAGAAAGATTTCTATAAAAGGACCACAATTATTTATTTTCAAGATACCCCTAATATAGAGTTGGTCGATTTATTAATGCGCATTTCGTAGGTAAAGCCATCAGCTGTTATTAAAATAAGCGGCAGTTGATACACAGAGCCATAGATTACTGGCGAGCTATGCAATATCCGTTCAAAATCGGAAATTAATTGCTTCCTATTCTAAAGATGATATTGCGATATTGATAATCGCCCAGCCCTAACCTGATACTATTATAAAGGACATAGATTTTTTTGAATAACATGTCATAGACTACAGCAGGTATTACAGGTCACTTTAAGACCTACTGCACGGATCCAACATATTGGCAATATATTGATCAGTATACAAGTACTTTTTCTCATTCATGTGGATAACTTTAAGTAGTACTACACTGTATGGATCTTTATACCTACTGAAACAACAATATAGCGAAATGTGTAACGATAGACACTTTGTACTGTTGCTGTGATACGTCGGATCATTCCATCCAGCCCTATTGCTCATGCTTTCACCTGCTTTTTTCTTGCCTTTCATGACATGATGGGTTTTTGGGTTGCGAGATGTTATGTTTCTAAGGGAGGTTAAAAATACTTTGAATCACATTTTTAAGAGGCAAATGGATGTGCTTGAGAGCGCATATGTGGGACACACACTGTGAAGAGGATAAGAGCAGTACCTCCATTCACAGCAAATCCATCAGAATTCGGAATAGAATGACTAAGTCATATTACATAAACCAAAAGAGGTTACAAGAATCTTCTATGACATGAAGTCCCTGTGCTCTCTGCCTCTGTTACAGAGTGAATCTACAGTATGTGCTGTTGTACACACATAGCTTGATATTTTTTAACCACCCCATGCTAGATGGTTATGAAACTTGTTTATGTCCAAAGATTATTGTGATCCTTGCATGGCTAAGATCAGTATGCTGCTGTCTGCTGTCCCACTCATCTTCCTGCCCCATTTCACCATACAAAGTGTGGGAGGTTCTTAGCCTAGGGCCACAGCAAGGCCTCCATGCTGGATGCACAATACTGGTATAATAAAGAACATAAAAACTTTTATGAGGATGCTTGCTCGTGAATAAAAATACACCACCTAATCTAACGCAAGGATTATGCATTTTACAGTTCTGCTGTCAGGTTCCAGTGAGAGGATTAACAGCAGTCTTCTCAAAGTCTGTTTGTCAATGAATGCTGCACGGTGCCGCAGTCCTAAAAGGATTTGGAGAAGCATTATGTCACATTCTAAGCCAGTTGGATATCCTTTTCACTTGAAGGGAGACTCCCTGTCTTTTTAAAGTGCTGTCACATTTAAAGCCATTATGCAGTGGAAATGCCTAATCTCTCCAAGGTTCACCACAGAACACTGCAAGACCGCAAACAAATAAATACAGAAATTAATCGCTAAATAAAGAATAAAATAGAAGCAGACCTGAAAAAAAGTGTTTTTTTTTTTGCCAAAGTATGTTCTTGAAAAATTCTGAGTCATGCTCTTTAACATCAGCTGCCTGCCTGTTTGACTCCTGCCAAAGTTACAGGGTTCTAGCAATAAACAACTTGGGTAATTTCAGTCAAGCTTGTCCATTTACTGCTCGCCCCTTTTTAAAGGGATGGTTTTGCAGTCCAAATCTGCTTATGGTGTGATCTGTTGGTTCAAACACAAAGATCTGGAACTTAATTAGTGTAAATGACTGAGAAATAATTAGGTGATATGTATGTGACTGCAGTTTGCATACTTAAGCTAATGGACTCTTTGGAGGCAGACAGTGTTACTAGATCATGTAGCTCACTGAGGTGCACCTGGGCACACCGGGCGGTATGTTCCAGAGATTGGGTTCCACCTTTTGTCTACCCCCTCATGACATCACAGCCATGATGCTGGGGAGGCACACAAGCCAGATCTCATTTCCCTGAGTCCAAGTGGCACAATTGTTTGTCCCTTGTAGGACAGACACTGAATAATTCAACAGGCTGCTAATTGTTTCAATTCAGTGGTTATAGAGGTTATAGTGACAAATTCCTACCACTAAAACAATCACGGTCAACTTTATTTTATTTGTATCTGCCGTGCCGTCATGTGTCTAAATTTTGCTTACACCTTGCTTGGTTTTCTCAAGAGGAACTTTACTGCCCTAAGGGAATTTCAAGTGTGCACAAATACCACTACACTTGCAGAGGAGGAGAGGTTGCTGAGTTGATTTTCCACCGCCCTTGTTCCAGCTATCCCAACTCATTAGTGATGGAGACAACTTTTACTATTCCAACTGGCTTTATCATCTGGCACAGAGCAGATGAGAACAAGTCTGAAAATAGATTGAAGTAAGGATACCACAATAAAGTCTTCTGTTTTAAAGGAGCTGGCACATGTCTATTCAAAGCAATTATAGCAACCACGACCATGCGGGAAGGACCTCAATAGTTGTTATTTTCTAGAAATTACTCTAACTACTGGGGAAAAAGCACTGTCTATTCAATCAAATAAAAGGAAATTCTGAGACAAACCTGAGTTATGGCCCTCTAATGCTATCCTCACATTACCTTTTCCTTCACTCGCTCAGGACTTTTATCTTTGCAATTTATCTTAGCTCCCCGCAAGATTCACCTTTTGCTCATCCAGCAACTTTTACAGTGTGATTTTGCTCTGTGTTAGCAGGACTGGAGGATGTATCACCCAAAATGTGTGCGAGTCAGCCCCCTGGAGTGTCATACGGACTCCTCATTAAGAATCCAAAGTTGAATCTTGGGCAGACGACTCATCCAGCTCCACATGCAGCCCAGGTGAGAGGCCAGTGCAGAGACATAGGCCTGTTAAAATCATGTCCAGATGGCCAGCAGAGGGGAGTTCTACACATCGGCAATATCGCAATCACATTCCAAGGACACCGGACTTCCATATCGCACCATTCGACAATAGCAACAATGCCTTCAAAGCCTTCTGAAATGAGGAAATGGGAGGATCGATAGGAGTTAATGAAAAGACAGCCGTGCTTGCAGTTCAGACAGATAAACCAGTCTTTCAAAGCTATATGGAGGAGAGGAAAAAGCCATTAAAGCAAAGGGGAAGTATTTTTAACACTGTACAGGAGAGCCTAAGCATTTATGTGCGCACTGAAGAGAGAAAGCATGCGTGGGAAGCATCTACAGCCATCTCGAGACGGGGTGAGGAGAGTGGGTGACTGTTCCTGTGTGGGAGGAGAAGGCATGAATACCATGCAGGGTTATGGTGTTGATGAATTGCGTTATGAAAGGGGCTTCAGTTACACAACCCAGCCCATCCAATTCTCTGCCTGTGTGGGTCGAGAGGGATGGCAGAGCTGCTGTGATCCGCGCGCAGCCGGAAACGAGGTGCATACAACCCTTCAAGACATTTGGTCGAATGCGTAATTATCTAGCAGCTGTGATGCCAGCGACTCAGTGAGAGCGAGAGAGTGAATGTACCGGAAAAATCAAGCATCAACAGACTCACATTCATGGAAATGATGGGCAATTCTTCATAAGGACAATATCACGGCATAAAGAAGAGGGAGAAAACGCTCACTCGCTCTGATTAGTTTTGAGATACGGCAGCGGAAAGGACACATTATCCATTAGCTTGTCATTATAATCATATCAATGGTGATTATTAAATAACATCATCTGTCCAGACGGCTGCTCTCTCAACAAATTGCTATGCACTAAAATTTGACTGGGCCTTGACATCAGCCATTAAATAAGACATTAGCACTGCCTCAGTTTGGGGAATGTTGCGATTTATCTTGATGAACCGTAACGGCCGTTAAGAAAGCACCCAGTTATTATGTCAATCGTTTATGTCTTAATATCGAAGATGCTTCTGATATCTATTTCCACCAGCCACCGACCATTTGCAGGGGTCTGGTAGGGAGCCCCGAGTAAACTTATTAAAGTCAAGCAGAACTTCGTTCTCACTGTCACAGAAGAGGTCTACATTGTAACACTACCACGATGGAGTGCTGTTGTGGGTGTCGGGTCAAAAGGCAGTGTCTGCTGATAGAAAACACAACAGCTATTAGGAGAGAATAAATCTCTTTCAACATGAGGTCATGTCTAATTTAACTGCCCAAGCACTCCCCCCAGCAAAAGATATTGTTACCAATCAAATAAGTGACTGGACCGGCCACTAGAGGAAAGGAGGGGTCTGGAAGGAAAAATGTACCCCCGGTATGGGATAGAGGTCTGGCCCGGGACTCTGAGGCACACCAGCAGTCCAATACTGGGCAAAGCAGCATAATTACAGGATGGCTCGATAATTGAAAACGGCAGAGATGAAAACATTCTCTGTGAATAACCCGCTCCCAAAACAAGGGCTGCATAGTTGTGGACTGGTGCAATGCAGGAAAACGTCATGGAAGTAAATAAGGAAAAGATCATCAGCACCATGCATAGGTCATTAGATGGATTTATGATGCATTCCTGGAGGCGGTGTTTAAAAACATGCCCGCCTTGCGGACTGTGGGAGGGAATGTACGATTTGACACTAAATCTTCCTGTAGGTGCCATTGCTTAGATTCCTTAGTGAAGCGCCAACAATCCTAAGGGTTTTTCAGACTCCACAGCTGTATCTGTTTTAATGTACATGTTTCCATTTAGCCTTGGCTTAAACACTGAACACTGCCCTATGGAAAGAAAGACAGGAATAAAAAAAAGTAAAAAACAGGGCTTCATGTTGGTCTTAATTGTCTATGGAAAGACTGTCATATTTTCCACCGGGTAAGCTTGAAACCATTACAAGCTAGCCTTCATTAAATTTTCCACAACATTTTGTAGAAATGTCGGGAAGCAGCTGTGGAGGCACTGATTAATTGTCTTTCTTACTGGTTCCCCGCTTCCAACATGCCTTATTGAAATTACATCCGTTTTTACTTCCTCTCACCTACATTAGAACCTCATGAGGTTGACTGAACCATGTATAAACGTAAAACCTGTGGTCAGTTGTTGACATTGAAATCACAGAACCCAAGGGGAAATGACTAACTCCAAAGGAGGTCTTAGCTTGGCTCTACCATAAAAGGGGTTTGGACACAGCTTGGATCTTGTAGACTAACACATGTCAAACCTTCAGCCACATAAAGGTCTCTCCACAGCTTACTGGATGCAAGTGCAACAAAAAAAAGGTGTTGCACAGGACTAGCCAAAGTGAGTGGAACAGTATACCACTGCCAAAATTATATAAAGAGATGTCGCAAAACAAGAGGGAGAGCATCTGGAGGTTGTGATCCCGAGTGGAATAGCTGAAACATCTGCCACAAGTGTGCCCTGGCCTCCTAGAGTAGAACAAATAAATGGCTCTAGTCACTGTCCGAGGTTAAAAGCTTAAGCACTGGTGGGTGAGCATGCAAGAGTAGGACGTTTGGCTGCCACTACTCAAAGCACCATTGAAAATAAACCCTGTCACTGTTCACAACTCAAGCTTTGAAACCCAGGCATTTGTGGCATCCACAAACATATCATAAGACTATCTTTGCTCTGCTGTAGGGGCCTAAAGGCTGGAATACACTAGTATGACTTTTGCCCAAATTTTTGCAGTCTGGATGCCAGAGCCAGTCTGCCGTTTCTGGGCAGTCGAAGTTCAAAGATTGCACAGAAAATGTAGTCATGTAGGATTTTTGTGCTTCAGACTATGATTCCATCCGGTCGGAGGACATCAATCACGTTTGGTAATTTAATTTGTCGTGCATCTCTTAGCAATGAGATGCATGTTTCTGTGCAACGATTTAAAAGTCTGGTAGTGTGTGATCCTCAGATGTTTAGATGTTTCTCTATAAAACGATGCCTATTGTTTTCAAATCTGTAGTGTATTCCAGCCGTACATGTAGAGAATTAAAAATATGAATCAAAACCAAAATATCCTTACTAAAAACATTCTTAACTATTGATTTATCTATATGATTCTACTCCCGTGGCAATTAAAAGTTTTATTAGCTGTGGAAAATCAGATATAATCAGCGATGCACTTTTATCTTCCTACTGCATCTGTGAGGCATGCAACCTCAGCACACGGTCCCGCCAGATGCACAGCCCGAGGAACATGTGTCTCCCTAACCTCACTATTCCACTTTTTCCATATTAAACACCTGGGCCTTTCATGGCCTCCCAGATACTCCCCATCCTGCTGTTTTTTACTCTTGTGTGGTGTGACATTATGAACTCACCAAAAGGTTCTTTGTAAGTGTGGGATCTGCTTGTTCCTCTATGGTAGTCAGGTTAGGCAGGCAAAGGCTGGGCAGTGGGTTGACAAGTAAGATCCCCTGGCCAGGGTGCTGAGATTATGCAGACCACTGTAGAGACAATCAAAGGAAACAAGTTTAAGGATAATGTGAGACTAAATAGAGACTATCAGACTAGCTCAAGACTCTTCATATCGAATAAATAAACTGGAACTGAGCATCTGCTAGAACAATATGTCCACTCCCTTTGGAGCAATCTTGCTCTATTAATATGAATCCTCTCATGTGTTTATGCACAAATCATATTGCAATGGAGAGCCTGACTTTCAGACATTAATCAGATTGAGTCTCATAACATTGTGTATAAACATCAACCTTTCCTTCATGTGACAACTGCATGATGGTATTGTGCATCATTACACATTGTTCTATACATTTTTACTAGAATTTTGCCAGTTCATAAACAGTATTGCATATACCATAATTAAAGACAGGACATGTTTATACTGATTGGTAATCTTCCAGAATGAGGTTATCTTATCATAAACAAAAAAGTGTCTGACACAATTTGTTGCCTTTAACAACACAGACACTAAAATGGCCAAAAAGGCCTTCAAGACATTAAAATAGCAAAGTATCCAGATGATGACCACAGGGCTCCACTGTTAGCGCCTGAACGAGACTGAACCTTGGCCAGCAGTCTATGATGGAGAAAGAATACCAGGACTGAAACAGAATAATGAAACATGACTACAAATTTATGTATTCCTTTATCTTAAAATGAGTAAATAAGCACTATGATGAGAAAATAAAGAAAGTAGATAATGTCAAAAAACCACAACCTTAAGGTCTTAGTTCTTAGTTTGCATGGCCTTTGTAGTGCTATTCAGGCCTGCTCTCCAAAAGTCCATCTAGAGAAGCATGCTTCACAGTGTTTTCATGCTCTCTGCCTTGGGATACAGCCAAGCTGTGCTCTTCAGCCTCGCAATCTAAAATGTGCCCCATGGCTGAAGATATTACAAACACCATTATGCTGCTCTGCTGCACTAAGACAAGCTCAGCTAACCCAGAAAAACAAGACATTTCTGTGAGGTTGCATCACAATCTGCAGTGGAGCTCACCCAGGGTAAACACAGGCAACACTTCCTCTCACCCGCAACAGCAAAAAAAAGAAAAGAAAAGAAAAAACCTAAAACAAGAGCTCAGACCATATCAAGACATCAGACTTTGAAACATGTTTAACAATGCCATTGTAAGGAAGGTTTTCTAAAGGTTCTTTAGAATAAAACAAATCATCAACTTGGTTAAGTATATTTTGGTTTTGAAATGATGGCGTCAGTAAACAAATGGTTTCTGCCGTGTACTGTAGGCTTATGATGCATTTATGAAACAAAGTCCAGCTGCAGTATATAGACTACTTGCTCAAAAGCCCTTTACCAAGGAGCTCACCCACAACCAAGGATCTCACCCACAACAGGTCATCAAGAACTCACAAGAGAAACTATTCTTACCACTAAGACGTGCTGTAATGGGGGCAATGATGAGTGCTTGCTTCATCTTAAAAAACAAAAAAAGCATCCAAAATAGAGACCCAACACAGGGCTGTTAGCTAAATGAACAGGCAATGAATTGGAGATGTACAGGGTATAAATAACTGCCTGTAATTATATGCCTCCACTTTTTCCCTGAAAATTATCATTTGAAAGTACTTGAGGACATGTGGCACATTTTGTCAAAGCTCTCATAAACTATGCTCTGTGCCACTCCACAGTGTGTGAATTAAAATGTAAAGAGTGACAAGTGAATGCATATTTTCTGTTTCAATGGTCTTAGTAATTTCTGCAAAATGATTTCGGTGGGAAAAAGCGCCATATAATGTCATGCCATAAATGCATTTCCAACCCCCTTTCCAACATCCTCACACCATTTTCTGCCTCTTTGTCTTAAAGTAAATACGATTACAGATCTGACACAGGAAATATACTATTATAAAGCTGTTTCTACCCTAATCCATTTCCATTTACTTCAGTCAGAGAACACAAACTCCTGATAAAATGGAAATAGAGCAGCCTGATAAATCAGGAGGAAGTCCTAGTTGTTGAGATGGATCTTATGTAAGACCAAAACACTTAAACAATGCTTTATTTTAATGTTCCACTTCTATTTTTAATGTGCGCTGCATGCTAAGATCTAAAGGCACACTGCCAGATTAGATTTTTTTTTTTTTTTTTTTATTTAAGTACATTTTTAGAGAGATCTGCAGTATATGAGTCACAGAATTTCAGATAACGATTTATACAGCCAGTTTATTCTGCACATCCTGCCCAACAACTGAGAAGCTAAGTGTAGCTCAGTGCATTAACCTTATTTACACTAACTCGGCTATAATATTGCACGTGGTCAGCGACCACATCCTTTGAGTAAAATTTGTCAAGGTGACGAGCCTTCCTGTTGCCTCACTTCCACAACATTATTCAGGGTGCTAAAAAATTAATGCACAGTAATATAGGAAAGTTAGCAAGATCATTTGAGGTGGCATTAAGAAGCTAAATGTATCACGGAGGAGAAAGGGCCCTGGGGCTAGAAGAGTTGCCATCATTCTGACACGCCACTTATCGTACCGGCCCCGCAACCATGGGAACCAATGTGCACTCTGTCAGGTGCACCTGCCTCATCGTGACACTCTCTTCCATTTCCTCTTTTACTCATTCTCTTTTAAACCTCTTTCCTTCTGCCCGTGTATCATTTTGCATGCCTGACAAACTATGACGCCATCCTTTCCAAACCCGAGCCTCTTTTTACTTGAGGAAGTCGGTTTAATGAAGCCCAGCTGGGTACAAATAATAGGGTGAGGAGGAACTGTTACTACCCAGAATAGATCGACCCAACATCAGTCAAATCCCCATCCGTGGATTGTCATCGATATGCACAACATTGACCACTATGTGCACAAATCTACGCTTGTGACCCTTGCAGCATCACAAGTTCTTCTCATCTCACACTCTCCTCCTCCTCCATATTTAATATCATTCTTTTTAATAAATACTCTTAACACTCACTGCCTTTGTGTCTCTTTAATAGGACTTGTAGCTCCAGGCACCATATAGAGACAATGCAATTACCTTATATTTAATGGGGCGACTTAAAAATTTATGGAAGGAAACTGGAAAGTACTTTTGACAAATGACACAACCAACAAAGATGACAGCTCCCTCCTTCGGCTTAGTCTTAAAAAAGAAGGCAGAAAAAAAGAAAGGATCCCGTTAAACCGTCACATGTCTCCCAGTGCAAACAAACAAATCAGTAGGCTCTGTTGTTCTTCTTCAGCCCCAGCTGCACACAATCCCCCACCGAATCCCCCGCTTCCAGCTTTCTCTCCACTTCCTTCCACCCTTTCATTCCCATGTCTCTTCATGACAGGGCGTTTTAATGGAAAAAGCACCTCTGATAGATGAATGCATCAGCAAGGAATTCGGTGCATAGTTGTGGTCATGACATCAGAGTCACACATTTTATTGTTGGGCGGAGAGTGTTCCCCTGACGGCTGGGGTCCAGTGTCATGTTACAAATCGGGCTAAGCGGATTTCCCGACAGCACAGGATGACTTGTACTCAAATTAGCTCCGATGACGGGCCGAAATCAAGATGGGAAATAAACGTGGCAAGATTGGTTTTCTGTGCTTTTAACTAATATGTCTGATCCTCACAGCAGACTGAGAAAGGGCTCGCTTCTGGTCAGTGGGTTGGCCATTCAGTCATCTGACAGAAGAATTACTTTTGCACGTGTCATGGTCTATGTTTGGTCAGTCCAGAAGTGACCTTTCCATCTCAACAGTATCTACTAGCCAAAAGGAAAATACAGTGGCAACTAAACCTAATTTACATATAAAATATTTATATCAAAAATATCTAAAAAAATGTAGAGCAACCATTATAGCATGTCTTCAATGCCAAGAACAATTTAAATGCTTTGCAAAAACATCAAGATAATAAAAGACACATTTAACAGAACCAGCCAGATACCCCTGTGGAAAATTATGTTAGGTATTCAATGATTTACGAGTTGTCCAGTCTTAAAAGGCGAGAAATTGATTCATTGCTCACGACTAATTTGAAACATCATGAGGCGAATACCTCTAGAGGTTTTCTAGTCAAACAAAACTGCTGAAACAAAAATATTTAAGTTTTATGGTTTATTGTGATTTAGACAAGCTATAAAAGCTCTGATCACACACTGTTGATTAGGCAAAGTTCTGTCTCTCTGTTTCTTGTTTATCAGTGGAACCACATGACCAAGAACGAGGCACAATGAGCATCTCCTCAATCCAGCAGGTGTAGAAGAGTTGGGTTTTCGCTCTGTAATCAGCGCATTGGGAGACAGGATCTGGGCTGCAACAAATTGGAGCCACATGGTGTTTAATGGGCATTAATCACAGAGTGCCACGGCCATCCTGCGCAAGCCACGACAGTCGCCCCCAGAGCGAGCTAATCAGTGTCATCTTCTCCAGCTCTTCGCTTCGCTGTGCATCTGACTTCTAGGCCCAGACTGAAAGGGGGAAGTGACATTTACGTCATTGGGGGATGAGTGGACCAGTTACCATCCTTGTCACCCCTTTCACAAGCGGCGCTCTTTTCGGATCAGAGGCGGGCCGTGGTGAAGGAATGATGCCAGCGTCAGCGCGAGTCCATCCGCTGCCAAGAGAATCCTCCCCTGAGATTGAAACGGGGGAAGTGTGACTTATATCGCACAAGCTGAGCACATCACATTGGGTGTGATAGTAACACAGAACCGTAACAAGCACCCAGAGAGAACGGCTTGAGGAACCCGCTCGTAGAACACCCCATCCCAGCCTCCACGCTGGCCGAGGGCTGAAGAAGAACCTCTCCTCGAGGACCACGGCAAGGTCATTGGGTTCAGCTGTCTTTTGCCGCGTAAGGCAAGTCCGCCCACTTGTCCTTCTGTTCTTCTCTCTCTTTCCTCTACTGAAGAAAAACAAGAGCAGATTCTTCATGATAGCACTGTGAGTCAAGCTCGCTCTATCTGTTCCAATCTCCGCACTGTTATACAAGTCAAGAAGCTGGCGCTGAGCTGGTGTCTGAGTCAGTCTGTAAAATACATCCAGGCCCCGTCTGTCCAGTTTCCACTCATTTTCTCTCTAACATGCCTTTTCACCAATTTACTTCAGCCGAGGGGGAGGGCGGTTGTTAAAAGTACCCAGGCAGTTTGGTGAGGACTTTGACACAGCAATGGCAGCTATTTGGGCTGAAATGAGAGCTTTACGGTTGTGTAATTGATGGGCTCGGGCAGCACAACCACCGCACAGTGCCATTACACTGTAAGAGACATGCGCTCCTTTTATAGAAGCCCACCATATATATAAACATACCAACTCAGGGTTGAGGAGTCAGGAGACTTGGGGCAGGAATGGCTATTAACACCCAATCAGTAATGGCACCGGTTAGAATGAAATGCAAAACAACACATTTTCCTTGAAAATACGCAATTCCAGATTGTTAGCTGGAGTAATGGGAGAATAATATAGTGTATGATTTCCTGCTAAATTATCTGAGGTGACGCTAGACATTTTTCTTCCTGGATATTAGGTATTGCAGCAGGAAGAGGGTCTTCCTGTAATGGCCTTTGATAGACCTGTAGTGAAAAACCAGCTGCTTTTAGCAGCATCCTCTAACCAATAACCCACTGCTTTCTCCTAGGGGTAAACAGCACTTCCTGTGCTGCATTCTCGTAACACGGCACCACTTCTTCCATCCCGCAAACCCAACTCTGATTTTCAGTTTTGATTTATGATGAAATGTCCTGAAACCTGCATTACACAACTTACAAGTGAAAAATGTTTATATAATATTTCCTCCCATACATCAGCAAGTCAATGAGGGTGTCCAGAAATATTTCAATACAGCTTTATAGGTGAGTTTCCGTGGTTAATGGATGTATGGATAGATAGATAGCGAGAGAGAAAGAGACAGAGAGAGTAGGAGTGACAAGTCGCCTGTCAGGAAGTCAAGAAGTTTCACAATAAAGGGAAGTTGTGCATCAGACTTTTCCATAACCCTAAAGACATTTTCAATGACCAAACCTAAGTGACACAAATATGCACTAGGTCAAAGATGACACTGAGTCCAGAAACTAATGCAAGAGTCCTTCTTGCATTCATTACTCATAGTCACATTTCTAGCAAGAAAAGGAGTATCTAGCATTGCTATACCACAAACACTAAGGGGGGTGAAATGCTGATTCACCACTGCACGGATAACAGTGCCGTGGTCATACCATTCTTTGGCCTTTGATTTCCACTCTGCTGTGTCTGCACTGAGCTGTTTTTAAACCACCAGCATCGACGAGGCTGTGCTGCTGCTGAAAGCCCTTCTTCAAGACAAAGAGTTTCCTGAGAAGACAGATGGTGGTTAACGCATAAACGAGTCACTTACACACTGCAAAAGAAAAGCAGACAGAGCAATATGCTGATTCGACCTCGACCGTGCTCCATTTCCAACTACACAGGAGGATTTTACCCATGATCAGAGTGCATCACCAAGCCATTAACGGAGCTGAGAAAATTTGACATTTTGCGGCTCTCCCCTAAGACCCGATAGAATAATATTATTACTGGAGAGAGAGTGCCCTGCCCTCCAACCACTCCTATAATTAGGAGTGAATACAGGCCACAGGGGATGGTCCTGGGGGCCAAGAATATCAATCAGTCACCCCGCAGTGTTTCTCTGGGCTCTGCTGGCTGGCCCACATCACAGCGAACACGAGCCTGTTTGCTCTGTGGCGCCTGTCCCTTTAACTGTCACTCAGCTGGAGACAGACATGCGCTGGAGATAATAACAGCCCCCTCCGAAATCCTCCTGATGCATTAATATTGAAGTGCAGGACTAAAGTGGCCCACTACAGTCAAGCCTGGCAGTCAAGGCCACATAATCCAGCATAAATAGAGAGGGAGAGAGAGAGCGTTTTGAGCCACTTGAGTCCTAAGGACATGGTTGTATTTCCAAAAACAGGACCCTGTCTTTATGCTGTGCCTGTGGGAAGAGCTTGTAAAGTAGCCTGTGTCCCACACGCACAATAACAGAGCCAGAGTCGCACCTCGTCACGCCGTCCAGGTGCCAACTTTCCCAGGAATCGGCATATTTCCATTTCCCACCAGAAAACAAAACACTGTCAAGAGTCTCGCGCTGCTGACACCAACTGCAAACAATTCTTGATGCTAAGATCTATATCAGAGAACGGCCTTTCCCACAAATTGGGCCTATCTGTATAATGCGATTAAAGCCTTTACTTCCAGGAATCTGACAGAGAGACAAAGCGTCTTTGGTGTCTGGCTCAAGTGCTGAGGGTGGAACTGTCACAGCTGTGTGAGGAAGGAGAGGAAGCCACTGTGGCATCATAATTATGGCATCTTCAGTAAAATAACAGCATCTCAATTTCCTCTACATGGCTGCTCTTTACCCCTGGCTTTGTGCCTTTAACTCATCGGCTGGCTGGTGTAAGATACATTTTCAGATCGTCTTTTCAGATGCATTTTTGGTGGCCACTACTAAAAGTCTGTTGATTCCTGTAAATGCAATAAATTTGTAAAGACTGGCTGGAAAATGATTTCAAACGCACACCTATAATTGATATCATTTCATCCGGTCTTTGTCAGCATGAAAGAGGTGGCTAAATTAATTATTTTACAGGAACAATGTTTTGCTGCTTGAGAAATGAAAGCCTGCTTTCACCCTCAGAATAAAAAAAATAAAGCATGTAATAATAAAATAAACAAAATGAAATCAGACCATTTTGTGAAACGTGAGGAATAAAGCCACTGGACATAAAGATATAATTGCAAATTCTAAAGCCTTATTTTTAATATATTGAGATGTAAGTCACAATTATGAATTAAGTTATGAGACAAATTCATAATTATAAGAAAGTCAGAATTACTGGAAAAAGTAACTTGGATCTAATTCTGAGACATATGTATTTGATGAGAAACAAGTTGATCAATGAGAAAAAGACGCAGTAGTGAGAAAGACAGATTTTGAGTCATAATTGTGTGATTCTGGGATATATGCGTTACACTGTGAGATAAGAAGTCAGAATTTGTTTTTTAATCAAGGCAAAAACAGGCTTCTATTAATTCTGCCTTATCTAAATCTGCCTGTCTCAATCTCTGAAAGAGCCTCAAGTATGCGCACAGTGGAGACAGATTTTTCCGCCGTTTATTGAGTGGCGTTGGACCTCTGAGGCACTGCTGAAATCAGAGAGAAACGGGAGATATTTCATAAAGAGAATAAACAAGTGTTACCTGTGATTCTGATGCATTTATTAATCCTTTCCATTCAGTTAACCGAGAAGATGTTAGCGCCAACTCTAAGATTATAATCACAAAAAGTCTTGAGTGGCATCCCAGGCTGCAATGCTGAGATCCACACAGCGACTACTACTGTTGAGGCCGCATCTGTATCAGTGACGTTGGAGGAAGTGGTAACGTAAAGGTGCGAGCTGAACTCCCACAAGATTGTAGCTACAACACCACAACAGTGCAGGCGACTTGCTCGCTCGCACAAACATACACATCCGCCCACATGCAAGAGCAAATCTCTATAGCTCTCTTTGAGTGAGCAGACAAAGGATGTGAGGTAAATAATGATGAACTGTTGCTCTGACTAGAGGGGCAGGCCCCAGGTTTTTCCGGCCATGGATTTGGGGTCTGACACACACACTTGGGGCCCAGAGTAAACACTGATCAACAGTTCCAGGCTTGGAAACTTTGGGTACCACTGGAGGAAAAAGAAATGGAGAAACAGGCCAGATTTCCCCAGACCAAATACTACCCGTGGAAAAGCTGGGCACTAGCACGCAAATATTTGTGCAAAACCGTTTCTGATGGCATTGTTGTTTTTTTCTTTCCCTTGTCTTGAGTCTCTTTGAGAAATGATTTTTCCAAGCTGCTTGGAAAGTGGAAAACCAAGTGGCTCTCTGGCGTTTTCCACATTTGTCATAACTTGACGACTCCTCTCCCCGGGCATGTTCATTTCCAGAGACAGGTCCGTAGTGTAATCTGACCGTGAATTTCCATTTCTAAAAGACACAACTACATCACAAAGGCAGCACATCGGGGATGGAACCACTCATTCACAATTTCTCAGCCTCTCTCAGCACTGGGACGAAACCCTTCAATACAAAATGAAGATAATTGTTTTTCCAGTTCCATTGACATGCAGCTGAGCTTTTCCGTGTGCCCGTGTTTCCCGCTCAGCTTGTTCCGTATCATGTTTGTACAGTGGCCACATTCAGCTGAGTCACATGTGATACTGGGGAGCTGGGAACAGCAAAAACAGATACTATTTGGCTGTTAGCAGATTCCCCTGTGAACTACTAAAACAATCACCAAATTGGAGCTAAATTAGACTATAATGAAGCAGACCTCATTACAGACCATTCTACATTTACTGGTGTATTGAAACTACAATATAAAAATAAATATCAAAAATAGTATGTATAATCCTCTCCAGGAAAGAGTTTCAGAGGTTAAAGGTAATTAAGTTGCGAGTCATACTGTAGTTTAGTGAGTCAGATATTGATTCTGAACATGTTTTTACTGATTCAGTGAGTTATTTCAGATGAATCCACCAAGCAAACGATTCATCTGGCTGATTTTGAATTAATTATTAAAAGAATCATTATTGAAACAAACTACACATTGTAAATATATGACTCACTAAAAAGATCCAAGTCATTTGGTTGTGTGTATATGGCCGGGTCATGTGTTTGTGAATAAAACTAGTGTTTTGCTGTATGAATGTGATTCCCTAAAAAGAACCACATCACAAGAATTGTTTATGTGTGATTCGCCACAACACTTTACATGCATAATAGGAAAAAAGTGTTTTCTTTCAGTAAATTTGCGGTACGTGTATATTTATCTCATCACGTTCAGGTCAGACTCAAGCTCAAATTCACTACTTGGGTTTCTAATTTTTTTGTATAACTTACAAGTCAACACTGAGTATGTCATTCTAAAAGCAAACTATTGTCTATCAGCACCTCTCAAAGTGAAAACAACGCCCATGCCCAGACACAAATCCAACGCTCCAGTCGGAATGGCCATCGCAATTTCAACAGGCAATTTCCCCTCCGATTCCGTTCTTAAAAACACGTCTGCCACAGTCAAGCAACTTGAACATTCATTTCACCTGACAGACACGAAACCCTTTTTTTTTTCTGTTTTCAGGAACGTGTAACTGTGGAAGAGAGGAAAGTTCAGTTGATGTCATAAGCTGACTCTCAAGGGGAAAGCCCTGTCTTACAGAATCAAATCCAGACAATGAAGTTCTTGCTTCAGCCATTCGTCCTCAGAGATCTGAGCTAAGAGTGCAGCTAATACAATTCAGTGCAAAGAAAGAAGGATGAGCACACAAAATCCCGAGATGTCAGTGTTATGCAATACCCAGGATGCCCTCTTTTGTGTCTCTGACAATGCAGACCTCCTCGCAGATGGAATGGACGAGGCGTCACTGAGGTCCAACGCCTAACTCGGTCGAGAACCTCACGGTGAACTCTGGCAGCGTGTGTGTGTGTGTGACTTACATAACAGATGCTGCGCTGTCTCGCTGGGGCGGAGGGGTTTACAAACTGTGCTGAGTGATTCTGTGTGTGTGTATGTCAGAGGGGTGGAGGGGTACACTAGCTTCTCTGTTAAGCGTCTGAGGTCACTGCTGGCCCCCATCACAAACAAGTCCTCATCATCTGGCCTCGAAGCAGGAACGCACACATGAGGCCTCTTGAATGTTGAAGCGTGTACGTATGCTGTTTGTGTACATCTCTTAAGGGTGTGTACGGATCCCAGGAGAGCTTGTTTGTACATGTATATTTACATTTATCCCCAGAGACACATCAGACTAGGGGTAGAAGTAAATAAACACATAAACAAACCGCATAGGCAAATCGCGGTCGTTTTTTATTTATATATTTTTTTTAACATGAAGCAAGAACGCATAAACTGTCTCGCAGCTCAGGTCTAGCTGGCCCACTAAATATATTTACATGTGCAGTTATAACCAAGCTACAGATTCTATCACTCTGTCCATGTATACATGCATAATTGAATATTTGAAGGATTCAATTCATGTCCCACATTATTTTGAGACCAAATGGAACATGTATACAGTACATCACATTATGTAGGTCTGTTAGCTTGACTGGTACAATATCAGTCAGATGTGAAATAAAAGGATTACATTTAATTCAGTCATAAAAGTGTTTTAAATGCTACAAGTGAATTTAGGCATTAGTACAATACAAAAGGTATAATCATTTCAAGATTTTCTAAATATTACTTAATCCTAGCTGTTATTATATTACTAATTTAGATTAAAAGTTAGATGATGGCAACAATAATAAAAACCAAAATAGGGCTTTTGGTTCACAGTTTCATTAATCTGTTCTTAGTAACTAGTCAGCAATATCTGTCAACCAGGAACCAAAGACTGCTAAAGTCATCTAGCTTAAAATAGTTCCCTGGTAAATATAAAACAGAACATCCTAACAATTTGTAATCTGTCATTTTCACAAAAACTGTTGGTCACTCCAGCACCTGACTGAGATGTTTGAGACTTATATAGAAAGCACACCCAAATACTACGTCATTGATGATGCTTTACTTAACTGATCTGAGAGCTGCTAAAGCTGCCACGTCACACTTGCACCTGATTAACAAGTAGTTCTGGGATAAATTTAGAACAGAACAATCAAATAATACCAAACATGGATTGTCACACTTCTAAAGCAGAACGAGTTTGATCCCATTTGAACCCGGATTAGCCATTTGTGTACTTTCTATTGTTGAGTTGTAGTGAAATGTGACTATGGCAAATCTGTTCAAGAATCTCGGATGCAGACGTCACACATTCTGAGTGTGTTCGTTCGGATTTCATCGGAAAAAAACAAAAAACCTTCCCGATACTGTTACTGTCTAAAACAGACTGCTAAATGAGTTTCAGGCATGACCATTTATTTGTTGAATAAGTCTGAATCAATATTCAAGACACTGTTTTTGAACTGTTTTTGTGTGTGTTTATATGACTTCTAGAAGGTAAGAGTCGTTACTGCTACATAACATCTTGCATTGTGTTGGCTATATTACATCTGCAGGACATGACTTTCTGGTATCGCTCTTGTCAAAATAAGTTCTGACAACCATAAATCCACCCATTTCAAGCACTAATAAGAATAAAATAACATTCAAACTGCAGTCTAGCTTTTGTCCGCCCTGCGTATTATGTAACCAATCCTCTTCCATGACACATTAGAAATCTATCAACAGTTCCTTTTCGATTTTCCATCGCTAAAAACACTTAACCTGCGTTTAATTACTTTTGGATCAACAAACGCTGAGCGAATGACTGCCTGACCTGCCAGCTCATGAGGTCACAGTATATTGCACGCACGAAAACAAGCACGCATGCAACCCTATACATACATTATATGGTGTTGCATTGCATGCTGATGACTGGAGAAGTTGGGAAAAAGAGCATACCGGTTTTTTATATCACTATTAAACGAGCCATGAAGGGGCCACCATAAGTTTGTCTCGGAAAGAGGCCCCCCAGTCAGGAATGTAGCGGCTGTGCCGCCCGGGGCATCTGTGCACTGGAGCCACCTCGCTGGAGGAATTTCCAGCGTTCTTATAAAACTGATAATGGGATGTGTACACAGCAGGAGTGGAAAATCAGAGGTGCGTTACGAGGTTTTCCACATTCCTCCCTCTCCATGGGCCAGACATGCATGCCCTGCATATGCTGGAGTCTGAGAGTGTGAGGATCTCTCAGTGTGTTTATGTCTACCTGCTGACGGGATATCCCCACAGGCAGTCCACTGGTGTTGTTTAACACAGACAGAGTTTCTGTGTGTACGCTGAAAAACTTACAATGGATATGGAAGGCCAGAATCCATGTTTTATGCAAACATGTAGACTGAATCAAGTCTAGACATTTAAAGAAAAGTAAAAGGCATTCAAGATTTTTGCTCACTGAGGCTGGATTTATTTGATTAAAATTACAGTAAAAACTGCAAAAAATGTTAATGTTATTAAAGTTTATAGCAATTGTTTCCTATTTGAATTTATATTAAAATGTATTTTATTCTGCCAAGGCAAAGCTGATTTTTCAGCAGCCATTCAGAAATCATCTCACATAATTCACATGCTAACATAAGATTTATTATTATTATTTCTTATAATAATAATAAAGTTGAAATATTTTTGTGATGCATTTTGTTTCATCACTGATGATTGAATGTCTTAATTGTCATTTCTAATCTATGTAATGCATAAACTGAAGCATTTATTACTTTAAAAGATGTTTTAATGGT
>JAUMHR010000079.1:14387219-14413370 GCA_032361145.1 Enteromius fasciolatus
TATATTTTTTAAATAATATAATTTAATTTATTCAAAATATTTAAATTTTTTATTTATTAAAAATGTCTTAAATTTATTAAATAAATAAAAAGTACATAGACTATTTTAAAATAATATTTAAATACTAAAATTAAAATAAAAAAATAAAGGTACATGTGACCAGCCTTATTCTCAACAAAATCCATCCAAAAAGGTTTTGCTGAAAAAAAAAGGATTTGTTGAAACGCTTGCCTATAAAACCTTGCGTCCAGCATGGAGTGACTCATATGCTGGATGATATGTTTTATAGGGTACAATCCACCAGCCTGGTGTGTAAAGCCAGATTTTTTTCAACATTAATAATGGAGGCCACAGACTCTCAGAGAGCAGAGGGAGTCTGGGTGAGAAAAAGGAGAAGGAAAAAATAACTGATCTGTCTGACGGCTGTTTGGAAAAAGAAGAGATAAAAAAGACCCAAACTTAAAAAAAATAAAAATAAGCGTCTGACATTTTACCTTTAAATTTTTACCTTTAACCATACCGTAAAGATGAGTTCAGAAAGGGATGTCTGATAAATTTATGCCTGCGCAATAAAAGTCTGTAAATATATGCTATTAAACGTCAAATCTGTACCTGGGATAGATCTGAACCATAAATTGCTTTTATGTGAATCTCGATCATAGCGAACCGATTTTCCAGCGTGAAAGCTGCCAGGAATGTGGCTGATTCAGGCCAGTGGAGACAGGTGGGATCACCTGTGATTCAGTGGAATAAACCCACCATTTTCCTGGCTGTCGCCGCTCTTTATTTCTCGGATCCGAGCACCGCGAGAAACCTCGCCTGAGCAAAGGTAAAGTGTCTTTGTGCATCTTTCATCTTGCTGTTGCCTTTTCATCCTTCCAGGCTGAGAATGTCATGAGTGTCTCTCTCTTTCTCTCCATATGATGTCTTAGCTGACCCCAGGCCTGGGCTAATGTCAGTGGGCCATCTGTGATAGGAACCCTGGGGCCCAAGTGGCAGAGGGCCACATGCCTGCCTGCCCACTTCCTGAGTTCAGCCCACACACTGGGCCTGGCCAATGCTATGCCTGCACATACACGTACAGTATAATGCACACAAACATACAAAATGCTGCCGGCAATGCACAGCACACACTCAAACACTGAAATCTACATTCACAAGTGGAGAGGTCAGCGTGACTGAACTTCCTGCCCACTCTGTGCTGCTATACTTGCGTCTCGAGACGTAAACAGCATGAATAACAACTGTAATGTAAATGTAAAAAAACAAATCATGATTGTGAAACCCAAATGTCTACTCCACCTTCTTTCTCACCGAAGTGTGAGTCACAGAGTGCTTGCCCATTTGGCTCAGGATGAGCATCCAGGTCTCACTGTTTGCTATAGATCTGGCATTGGCCAGGACCGAACAGAAGGTATGGAGAGCTTAGCCCAGTCGGAGATCAGGCCACAGACGCAGAGAGGGGACGCAGTTAGGGTCTGTCCAACCTCTATCCATACACCTCCACACTCTTCTGGCACTCGGATCAGTGACATTTGCGTCACAAGGCACAGCTAGAGTAGGTTTGAATGAAAGCCTCAGCATTCATTATGAAAACCTGGCCATGCTGTTTTTGATCAGACCCTGCTGCATTCACCCTGTAGTTGCTTATCTGTGGTTTCTAATGGCAGCAGCTGTACATTTCAGCAAATGTTTCTTCTGCCTTTAATTACTCAAAGTTATGGGCAAAATATCTGCATTAAAAATAAATAAAAAATGTATATGGGCCATCTGTCTTTTAGCTTTACACAACTATAAATATATACAATCATATAATATATTACATATTTGTACATATAAAATCTTATTTAATATTTTCAGTATATAATATAAAAAATATATAATAAAATAACATAATATGGAAAGTATTTAAAAAATATATTCAAAAAATAATCAAAGAAATTATTAACAAAATGTTTTGTGTATGTAATGTGTGTACTTTGTATATTTATTATGTATATATAAATACACGCATGTATTTATATGTATATATTTAAGAAAAATATAAACATAACATATATATAGGCCTATATATACTGACATGTATAACTATATGCATGTAAATATTTTTAAATATATACTGTATGTGTGGTTTTTTTTACATAATGAATACACAGTACACACACATAAATTATATAAACAAAAACTTTTATTTTGGATGCAATAAATTGTGATTATTCATTTCCCAGCACTACATATAATATAATATATTATTTTATAAAATTTCATTAGCTTTCGCCTGAAGTTTTTTTGTATGTTCTCACTGTACTGTACTAATAGAAATAAAATACAAACAGGAATATAAAAAGAAAAATATAAAGGCAGAAAAAAAAATCAAGAAAATGCTTAACCGAATAGAAGTGATTTAATAATGAGCAGGAAGCAGACAAAATAGGCAGACCATGTACACGTCAGCATAATTAATTCATAGAATAGCCACATTAACTCACACAAAGGTCAGAGAAGTTAATAGGGGCAAAATGCCAGTCTTGTCACCATGGACACGCTGCCTCTCTCCTGAGCATCTCTCTAATACAGCACAGGGAGCAGCCTTGAATTTACCCCACACCGATGGTCACTACAGAATCATTCAAGAGTCCAGATGCCAAACCCGTTGTCAGGGGACAACAAAAGGAGAAGATATTTCATCAGTATCTGTCAACACGTGACAAAAAGAGACTTCTGTGTTAGCACAGAGGAAGCATGGATGTGGTGATTGTCTCTTTCACTCCTCTTTAACAGAAGGAAGAGCGCAGTGGTGCAAGGTCACGGAGAATCGCTCAGGTGTACAGGTGGCCTCCTCCTGCCATCTGTACTCTGTGATTCTCTATTCATTTCAGTTTTCAAATGGAGCTGCCTTCAGCTTAGCCACTGTGAATGGCGGAATTTATCATCAGAACACTATTTTCTGTACTTCTAAGAAATCAGGTCCTTAACTGTAAATGGCTGATTCTAATCAGCATGCGAAGATGCCTAACATCCACTTCTGTCTGGAAAGGGAATGAAAATGTGTCATGATTGGAAGGAAAAGGCATTCTAATGTGTGAAAATGAGCGGCGAGCCTTTCGATGGAGAAACTGTTTCATTCAAGTAAAGCTTGAAAAGAGGAAGTGTACAAAGACATGCGGGGACACTGTGTAGGACACACAAAAGAACACAAGGTTAGATGCTGAATAAAATGCCGATCTGTTGTGCTCTTCGAAGGCTGAAAGAATCTTGAGTTGGACAAATACTTATCTAGCATTTTTCTGGTTTTATAGAAACTTTCTCTCTTTTTTTCCTTCCATTAAAAATACAAAAGAAGGACTTTGATTAATGTACTGTTAGCTTTTACAGCAGTTATCGCAGTTACAATTAACTGGGACTGGAGGTTTTAAGATTCCGAAAAAAAACACAGTATAAGCACCTAAGTATAAAAGTGGTCTTCATGATTTCTGCATTATATTTCAGGTCTTAAATAGTGAAACTGAGTCATCTGAAAAAAAAAAATTTTAAGCCATTATCTTCCCTAACTCACCTTGGGTTAAGTAGTGATCGATAATTTGTAACCGGAAATTATTAAAGCTGGAACTGAAAATAATTAAATAATGATACATAATGATAATGAACTAACTGAAATACGTTTAAGCTGTACTAAAAGGAATTCAAATGTGTTGTACTAGTTTAAAGTACTGAAATAAGAAACAAATTAAAGCTAAATAGGTATATAAAAATATATATCAAAAGCTTCTAAACTAAAAATATAAAAATAAAACCATTCAAAATATTAGTAAACACCATAACAGTATGTACATATCCAAATAAGTTGATTCATTGGGTTATTTTACTATGATCTCTTTCTCAAACAAACTGAACATTTGTCTTCAGAAGACTTTGTTGCTGAGTCACATGGACTTTTATGAACCCTTAAAGTTTGAAATCTTTAGTCCCATTAAATTAAATTATATAGACAAAAGCGAATCATTAAAAATGTCCCCCTTTGTGTTGCACAAGAAAACTTGACATGAGGGTAAATAAAGAAGTAAATCTTTTGAATTCCTTTCAAATTAAACAGTAAATTGAGAAAAAAACAGGAGATCCCTTCCACGGACTTCTGGGAGTATAGATCTATATGTGTCACTCATACACACAAATCCAAATAATGGCAAGCAGAAAACAAGCGGTAAAAGAATGCAGTGCCCAAACCTGGACACAATTACTTCCTGTCCCAGCGCCAAGACGGAGCAATTGATGTAGTGGGGTCTGTATCTGGATGTTGTGCACGAGGGTCTGTTGTAATCCCGTGAGTACAGCGGTGGCAGGCTAACAACGCATTACTCTCACGCTCACGGGCGGACCGAGCTCCTGCTCTGATCGGTAATTGCTTTCTATCACACCGACGGGTCAAACGGATCCCTCAGCTGACACACTTTAGATGTTCAGAGCCCAAGGCAAAAAAAAACCCAAAAATGTAAACTCCAAACAAATAACGAAACGTTTACGCAAACGAGTCCTCACACAACAAACACTTGATAAGATTTAACGCCCGCCAAATAGGGCATTTCCCGAACCCTGTCCCAGAGACACCTCTCCGACCTACAGTACAGCAAACGGATCCAGAACATCAAGTATTTGTGAATGGAAAAAGCTTTAGCACACTTGGCAGGGAGGATCATTCCACTGCTATCAGACAGACGTATTACAATTCTTTCACTCTACACAAGCAGACATACAACAAGAGGAGGGGGATGGAAATAAACGAACGGATATGCTCTCCTGACCTGCATTTCAAGGTCGCTCTAAAGGTTTCTGAATGGAACTTAGTTGGTACATTCAAACAAAGTCTAAGGTTTGCGCAAAAGAAATCGATGCATATTTAAACTGGACTGGGATAGATGCGCCAATGACATTCGCCTGGTGTTTCCCTGCGTTCTCACCAGAGCTATCCCTCACATAATGAATTATGCCATGCTGATAAGGCAGACAGCTGTATAGATGGGGGGGTTTGCAAAACCGGAGACAGATGAGACGCATTGTGCAAACAAGCATTTTTTAATAATTTCCAGTGCAACTGATGGATGACGTGAGGTATGTGAACCCGGGGGGAATTTGGTGGGGGTATGTGAGGGGTGTCCCACGACCGAGAAGGGAACTGACATTCCTCAGCGCACAGACGCCGAGGATGCATCAGTATCAATGAAAGTCTAACAGCAATACACCATCAAGCCCGTAACAACAAGTGCACCATCGGAACACAGAACGGAAAAAGAAAGGGTCATGCGCAGGAAAAAGATTCCTAAAAAAAGCAAGGCTATATCGATTTGGTAATGTCACGGCAATGTGCAAGCTATACAGGGAAATCAAGCAAGCGGAGACTCTGTCACTGACAGCTTGCTGCAGCCCATGGAAAACAGCTAACATGCGCTCCTCTACTCCTGTGCCTGTCCTCGCGGTCGCATTAGCCCGCCATCAGTTTACAAACACAGACAGGGATATCACCTCTCTGATCAACCCTAGACGCATTGGTAGAGATAACTCGAGAAAGGGGAAAAAATGGATTTGTCAACCAACCTGGCTTCTCAAGGTCCTTGGTCATCCACAACATTCCGCCGATCTCAAATTCCCCTTGTCCATTCTAGGAGGTTAGGAATAAAACGGCAGCAAGCCCCAGCCGAAACTCCCATCAATCAGAAGGCTCTCGCTGATAGAGCGTATACCAGGAGACCTACTGATGTAAGCTAGTCACCAGAGAAAATACCCAGTTGTGACGCATATCCAGGAACAAAAATAGCAATGGGGCCCCTAGAGGGATTATACAACAGACTACGCTGAGAGGTACTTTCGCAGTGCCTGCTCTTCTGTGCTGTTTTGGTGCCTTTTAAATTTCTAGAGCTGCGAACACAAATACTGCAGATAGGTCAAAGAACTTGACAAAAATCACAGGCAGCCTTTTGAATGAGCTTTTGTGCGTAACAGTGCTCGAGCCTTATCGGACAGTGCTTTAATTGCAGTCTGGCCTCAGTGCCTTTGACCCTGGGATTGTCCACAGAGTGCGGCGTATGACAACACGGTATCACAACTCACCCCTCCTTCCACCACCACCCGCAGGGCTAAAAATAGCTCACCGGGCTAATTCTTACAAAATCCCTTTATAGATGCGCTTTCACCGATCACTCTCGGCCAGGCCCAGACACTGATATGATTAGCGTTTAGATCACGGCGTGAAATTGTGTGCATTTAGCGAGGGTTATTTCACTTTAACGGAACACACAGTGACATTGGACAGCTGTGCATTGCGACAATCCCAATAGTAAAAGATTTTACGGGGGAACCAGGCTGCTGAGCGGAGACTTCCGGCCACCCCCTTCACCGCAGAGAAGATTAATTCTAACTTATGCTAATATATTTACCGCCGCCACGCTGTGTCATGAGTGACAGCAATGCAGCCCTTCTGAGGGTCACCTGAATGAGCTGTCGGATCAAGAGTTATGGCCACATCGGCCCACAGCTGCGGCACCATTCCAGGGAGCATTTACTCAACCTGCGGGATGATATCAAGCTGTCAGGAGTCACTGTGATAACGACCATCCCAGTTATCCCAAAGATGAATCAGTTAATCACATCTCCAAGCTAAACATGTACAGCTCTTCAGCAGACTTTTGCCCTTACCACAGAATCCAATTTACACAGCTAAATATATTTGACCAGGTCTGACCTCTGGAGAGCGACTCGGTGACTAACAGAGAATCTGGCCAACAGGGAGCCAGGATCCCCTGTGACATCGCCCACTCAGATAGACAGAGAATAAAAACACTATAAGGACCTAATCTGGTTCCCTGGGGATTCTCACTCAATGTCTGAACAAGTCTCTCTGTAAACAACTTTGCTGGTTTAGCTACCGATAGATCTCTAATAGGGCACCATATTAAAATGTGTTGGATTATTTTTGATATGATTTGATGGGTATGATTTGCTCTGCTAATTAAACTAGATTTAATTGGAGTGGCAAATGAGATGCATAAATTTGGCCTGGTAATTTCAATATCTGCGCATTTAAAACAGTGTATCATGCGATATCCATAAAAATGGAAGGTTTTGGGTTGTTCATGATCAGATTTTCAGAAATGTATTGTTGTGATGCTTTTAATATCACCGCACATTTAATGGCGTGATCACATTTATCAAAATTTACACTACTGTACAAAAATTGGAGATCAGTACGATTTTTTAAGTACCTATCATAATAAAGTGACTAAAACCATACTATTTCTCACTGCAATAAAGAATGACCCCATATTGCAAAAGCTTACTATAAAGATGGAAAGGGATTTCCAGATACAGTTTTCTGTAAGATCAGGTGGTATTAACCATAGGCGATCATCTGGATACCATCTGCTAACCGTGAAGAAATAAAGAGCAGGCTTCATCTATCTTCTACCGTTTTGTTATACAAATTAATTATTTATCCATTACCTGTGGCCATATGCACGCAAGCATACAAACGTATACAAATTCCTACTAAACGCAGTAACACATAATAGTGCGTTTTCTGCTAAACTAGACAGGTGAAGCTTCATTAATATTTAACTGCTCAGAATGTGATTGCCCTTGAACTAAAAAACAGTGTCAGTCCACATCCTGCTTACACTTAGCTGTTCCTCGACCCGAATCACTGCTGATGAGACAATGTGCTGAGCTTGAAAGCAAATAAAAAGGCTACAATGCCATGCATGCAGACAGGTACAAGCCTGTCATGTTCACGGTAATGGGAAGAGAAGAGATAGCGGTCTAGGACAAGATCTAGGGCAGGATGGACGGCTGGCTGTTTCTTTGCATCATCCTCAGTACGTAAGCAGCCTGACAGGTCTGTGGCTAAGGGACAATCGGACAGGAACAAGATCTCAGCTGGCATTAGTGCTGAATGAACAACTTTAATGGCTGAGGTGAAGCTCTGGACCTTTGCCAAGCTGTGAGCACTCCTCTAATCAGCAGGCTGCGATGAGGGGAGGGACTCGAGGGAAATGAAGGATCCTCCCGTCACCACAGTATACTCTGCTTACCTCACCAAACCCCCAGCTGGGATTTGCCTTTATTTTTCCCCTTCTCATTGAAGTTTTCTCTTTGATGTTAATGACAAATCTTTTGCTCAAACTACCTTGAGAAGTAAACTCACTGTCTGACTGCCACTGCGGTGAGATTACTGTTACCGTCCCAAACCTTTGAACTTTATGACATTTTCATATTGCAACTGTTCAGTCATTAGGGGTATCATTACTGCATCAGCAACCACTAAGAACCCAGTGAAGTTGTGAAACAAGATGTTGTAGCAATAAATATCAGATATGTAGCGTATTGTGACGGTGATGTAATTAGGAAGTTTAATTCCTCCTGTATACATTTACTTCATCAATAATTAATCGGAAGTATTCCTGGAAGTATTGCTTTCCAGTAAAGGTGGGCTATATAAGAAAGACAACTTCTGATATCTGTATCAAAGTGGTTTCGTATTAATACTAAATAATTAAATGTTGTTCTGTAGCAACGTGTTTGTATCGCACAACTGACAGCATTGTCTTTAAATCTATTTTTGGAGCTGTAATGAAAAGGCATCTGTTTAGAACGGAAATGAGGGATGTTTTGTTTCCATGCGTTGGTGACAACAGAAGTTAGTGCCTTCAGGAACCATCAATCCTCCAGAGTGGGGATTGTCAAGAGAGCGTTCAATTGTATATAACTAAAAAAAGCAGCGTAATCAGCGGGGCACATCCTGAAATCACTTTTCCTGTGCCTGTTTTACTTTGCCATTCATTCAGACACATTTGCTGGAAGTACTAGTGTTGTGAAAAGATGCTATAAGAGGGAAATATCATGCAATAGTGGATAACTAGAGTAGAGAAAATTGGGAGGCAACCTGTGCTGGGTCTCATTTGTAATGCTGCGCAGTACTTTCCATTAGATCCCTCAAGCGCATGAGAACAGGGCACAGCCAACTGCTCGAAAACAAGAGCTTTTACATAAATGAATCACACAATTAGAGCATGTTAACATGTTAGCAGTACAGAGGGGTTTGCGGATTCAGAAAGTGATTAACCTGAAGATAGCCTGAAAATGAGACACAGTGCATGAAAAGCACTGCAGTATCCAATTAACACAAATCCTCACACCTATCAAATACCTACACACTGTTCCTCCAGAACAGCCATGACCAACCAAAACGAAATAAACGTGGCCTTCTATTTAGTGTATAAATCATTTTATAAAATATATTTTAAGCATGTGCAAAATGTAATTTCAGAATGCGCAGTTCACAAGTATATATATACATATATAGCACGCAAAATAAAAGTTTTATAACTTATAAGGTTTTTTATGCAATATACAGTATGTGTGTGTACTATATATATCTGTTATGCATATATAAATCCATAAAAAAAGTATTATTTAAGAAAATGATGTTACATACATTTAAATACATGTAAATCTTTCCGAAATATATGTGGGTGAACTGCGAATATAAACATACTGTATATAGGACACACACATGCAGCATTTTCAAAATAATGTATTTACATTTTTTTTCTATATAAACGTAACATTTTTCTTAAATATACATGCATATGTGTATTTATATATTATATACATAAAATAATTTTATGTATGCAATTAATCACGATTAATCGTTTCACAGCACTAATATATATACACACAATCAAACACACACTCATGCATTAAATGGGCAAACTGCTCAAGGCATGAATAAATATGATGCTGTTATTCCGGGCAAGATTAATTTAGCTGTTCATTCAACACACTGCAGGGTCACAGTCACAGATTTGTGACATCGCACTTCAGGCCTTGATGAACCGAGCACAAATTCATGTCAGTGTTCCATTTGACCTCTCAACCCCGGCGTGACTCGAGCCAGGAGTGATTCTCCTAGGAGGCCCGGCGGGAGTTCAGGGGGGTGCGTGTGTGTAGTCTGACAGGCCATGCACAAACGCTGATGAAAACAGTCACTCAGCAGCCATTCCAAAACAAACAGGCTCTCAAGCGAGGGCTGCACAATTGCTCACTGGAGTGCAAGGCAGTGGCTCACACTCCGTGCACCATCGGGGACCTGCTTTCTCCTGTTATGCAACCCAGGAGCGTGTTTTCCTATCTGCGCCGCTCCCTATGCAGCTGTCTCCAATTTTGCCCGAAGGAAAAATACGGGGGAAAAGAAACCTTGTGGAGCGAATACCCCTCTGAGCACCGTCCCTGGAGCAGCTCTCTCAGCAGTCATTCCACAGGGTTCAAGTTGCCCCACTGCACCTGTTGCGTTTAAACGCGAGGCACGGAGGGGGCACGGCCACCCCAAAAGAACCCCCTCGCCCGCAGTGTCAGTTTACAAAAATCGCCCAGACAAGCACGACCAATTTTAGCCCTGGCCCTGAGTCAGATCAGCTGGCTGAAGTTGGGAATGAACACCGGGGGCTTCCCAAACAGAAGACCCCTGTTGCGTCCAATTCCCCTCCGCTTTCCCAAACACATTGCGGCGCAGGTGACTAGGCTGCTGCCCAGTGCAAGAACAAGAGTTCTATTAAAGTACACAGCAAACAGTTTCAGGCTTTGTATATGCCTTTCATGCAGTCCACCGGGGCATGGAAAAAGACCTTAGATTGGGGGTAATTTAAGAAATTATATTTTTCCACTTCCGAACAATTACTTTGAATAGAACATTTGCTGCTGAAATTAACTCAATTGCTCTGACTGTACACATTTGAGCTACATAAGAACTAGAAAGAAACATCAAGCGCAAAAGCTGAAGGCACTGTGTGAAACGGCTGTTTTATAGCAGTTTAGAGTATTCTATTTTGATCTACATGTTTTTACGACTGAATTTGGGCTATTTTCATTCTTCGGTTACAGAATGTGCTATGCAGGGCTAATTATGAGTGAAAAATAAACTAAATGGTCAAATGTGACCCCTGTATTAAGTAGCATGGGTACAATTGTAGCAATAGCCAAAAAAACTAAATTATCGATTTTTCTTTTTATTAGGATATTAAGTTAATGTTCAATGAATATATTTTTTACATTTCCTATATATAATTTCTTATTAGTAATATGGATTTTTATGGGTTTTTTTGCACCCTCTGATTCCAGTTTCAAATTGTTGTATCTCGGCCAAATACTGTCCCATCCTAACAAACCATACATCAAGGGGGCAGTCGAGGCATAATTGATAGGGAGTTGGACTTGCAACTCAAAGGTTGTGGGTTTGAGTCCCAGGTCCGGAAGAGATTGTAGGTGGGGGGCAGGGTGAATAACCAGCGCTCTCTCCACCTTGACTACCATGACTGAGGTTAGACCCTTGAGCAAGGCACCGTTCCCTCAACTGTGGCTGCCCACTTGTCCGGGTGTGTGTGTGGTTGTCCACTTCTCACTGCTGTGTGTGTGTGTGCACTTGGATGGGTTAAATTTTGTAAATGTACCCTGGTTTCGTTGGTCCAAGGTCATTCTAAATCTCCATTCTACAACAATCAGTCTTATTAATTGCTTTTAGAAATGCAGTGCTCGCTCTGTTTATCACAAACTTTTAACACTAGCGTTCAGGAGTACACCCTTTTGGCAGCGGTTTTGTTTTTGTCTCTATACACACACGGTTTGGTTCAAAAATACAGGGTTTAAAATTCTTCCGTGCAGCTGGGTTATTTAATATTTAGAATTAATATGTAAATGTTAATGTAAATCTATCTGTCTATGCTTTGCTATTTTTAGTTTATTTGTTTCTTGCATTCAAATTTAAATCGTGCATCATGTTTGTTACCGTAAGTAAATTAAACTCCAGGAATTGAAACTGAATTTAAAAGGCATTCTTGACTCACTGTGTGGCAGGTCTAAACTTGGGCCTTGCTCCTGGATGAACAGGAGGGCACATTGGACATATTGTTTGTCTCTAAAAATATGCTAGGCTGTCCTGTGAATGTCCCTGAAGGGCTCTGGAACATTCTCAGAGTAAGTGCCTGAGCCATTCATACTGTATATTAATATACATCAGTAGTAACGTAGAAACAGATGTTCGTAAAGGTGAACTCTTCACAACTTCGGCAATGCAAGAAAAAATTAATACAGTTTCTAGTATCATAAGATACTAAGATCAAAAGCTGGTTGGACAGGTGGCTGAAACAGTAAAGTACATTTTCTCCAGCGCGAGGATTTATTTCAAGGCTAATGGGTTTGTAAGCAGAGAGGTTAGTGAACATGAATGGTTTGCTAGAGAGGATGAATAAATGAATTTCTGTCAATGAGCTGGGCTGCAGTATTATCTATCACTCTGGAAATGCAATCCGTTCACGCAGCGGTGGCCTGGTCACAAGCTCCCCCCTCCAAGCACCCCCCAGATGCGACTATCATCCCGGGCCACTGCATCGCAATCAGCTCGCAGAGCATCTGTTAGCTCCAGGAAAACCTCAACATGCCGTGACATTATTTCCTGCAGTGCAAAACAAACACGCCCATCAAATGTGCCTTGTAAGACTTTGTGATGGAATGACTCAGTTGGGTGTTTTTGTGTTAACTCACGTTACATTACAATATCACGGCCAGGTCATGACACGCTTAACGTTTCAGTTGTAAACTACACAAATGTTCCTCTCCCGAGGGGTTATTATGTTGCAGCCCGTTTCCAGTCAGATATTTGTAAGCTGGTGCCATGCCATGAGCTTGTTAACATCTATTGTAAACCTCTCCGCTTTTGGGAAAAGAAATGACTCATTGAGGCTTACAGCAATTACTCCAACAATCAACAAGACCTGTTCGTTTACAAAGAACATCGAACTAGAAAACATCTTGAATTGATCTCGCATAGAGAGTTTCTGACAAGCTAATCACGCTCAACAAAGACAAGATGCCAGCTATACAATGGCAGACTTTTTGCAGATTTTTTTTATCTCAGCAGAAGATCTTATTTACAACACAATTTATAACCATTAAATAAATAACCATTTTAAAACAATCAAAAAGCCATTTCAGTTCTCTTTTTCAGCAAACCTGCCTCATGATACTAATATATTTAAGTATTATTATTTGGTTATCCTAGTTAATTAACTACATGTACTTACTATATGTTCAGGGTTAGCGTTATTTTATAGTAATCATGCATAATTTCTTTTTATTACAGTAGTTATTATTTATAATTAATTCTAATCACATTAATATTGACAAAATATATTAATAAAACATGCTTTTTACTTAATATCGTAATGATTATTTATAGATTTTTCTAATGATTATGATTACTGATAAAAGTAATTTGACCCATACAATGTATTGTTGGTACATATAGCCATATACTGTATATATATATATATATATACATACACATACATATACATATACATACATAATACATACATATACATACATACATACATATATATATACATATACACATATATATATATACACATATACATATATACACACATATATACACACACACATATACATATAGATATACATACATGCATATATATATACATATATATAAAGGCCACTATATATTTTTTCATGTTTAAAGAGTATGTGAGAGCAATATTAACCATCAATATTGTCAAAGAAAATAATATTTGATCACAATTTATTCTAAGGTTCAATTCTCTCTATTAACAATTAATTATGACTTTTGCCTCAATAAAATCCTTTTTTGCCGCTTATTAGTAGTTAAGGATGTAGTTGTTAAGTTTAGGTATTGGGTAGGAAGAGGGATATGGAATATGTTCATGCAGAATATGTGCTTTATCAGTACTAATAAATAGCTCATGTTAATAACAGGCATGCTAATAAACAACTAAGAATTGGTCACTATACTAAAGTGTTACCAAATATTTTAAAATGGGTCAAAATCATTTTGAGTCTACTATACAGTATGGAATATCTATATTTATCTGCTGCACAGTTTCATGTTGTCACTGAACTGATATTGAGTGCACTGAACATAAGCTTATACTCTCTTCTTGACATTAACGCTCATATTCAACTACAGGATGAAGACTCCCTCTCCAACATTCAACATGAAATATGTATCCAATTATATAACGCATTATATAATGCATCCAAGACATACTCTGCCATGCTGCGTGCAACAGCTAATTAAGCCATGCACGGCAAACACAACAGAGATAGCACGGAGCTGCTAAATTTAGGTTTCTCCCAGAGCCCATCCACAGAACGAGAGATATACAAGCGGATGGCCATTCCCTCACCTAGATCCGCATTTTACATCACACAGGGGAAAGATCCTGAGCTTGTTGGGGGGAGAGAAATACAGACCTGCAGCAGCTAGGATGCAGAAATAAAGGAGGACAAGAAGGCAGAGAGGGAGGGAGAAAGAGAGAGGGAGAGAACATCAAGGTTGCAGCATGTGCTTAAAGCACACTCACAGCCAGACGCGACAATATATTCAGAGATAGAGGGGAAAAAAACTGAGTGTCAGAAGGAAAAAAAACATGATGAAGTGTAGGCAGAGAGAGTGTGAGGAGAAGGAGGGAGTAGTAAACAGTAAAGGGGGGGAGAAATAGGGTTGAAAGTGGCCTTGACGCAGCATAGTGACAGAGAGAGAGAGACAAAAAAGTACACAGCTGCTGTCTCCTCCGCACACAGATCCAGGGTCTGTCCCACCAGAGGAAATCAATTCACCCCGCCACTGCCAGGGCTTCCAGGGCTGTGTATTTACACAAAGCAGATAGTCTAAGCCAATAAAGTGCTTCCCTCAGCAGGATATTTGTAAAAAGCCAGACTACTGTTCTCTTCTTTGACTCTGGCTGTGTCAATCCAAGATTGAACATGTAAAGCAAGACTCGAAGATTTTACACGTCAACATCTAAGGCTCTGCATAGTAATTGGGAGTTCCCCTCTCAAATGGGAGCATACCGAGTACCTACAATCCCAAAGTGGTTTGGGCTGAACACCGTCTTACCTATTCAGGGCTAATTAACACAGTTAAGCTTCCTGTGCTCTCACTGGGAGCCGCGTCGCTGCATTTAGTTTAGGTAAAGGCAGCAAAGATTTCTGCATTCTAAACTTTTCCTCTCATCTCATCCTGGATCTTCAAAACATTACTCACTGTGCTGCAAACTGACAGCCTGTGACAGTGTTAAATGTCGGATGAAAAACCTTCAAATGGCCCCTGCATAAAATGAATGAAAAGATTCCTTAGCAAAAAAAGCAACAATCGTTGACAGGATTACAGTCTATTTATATGCCCCAACAAACCACGGTAGCTTTTTGGGACTCATCATTAATTATATATATATACAAATAAAGGCAACTATATATATTTTCATGTTTAAGGAGAATGTGAGAGCAATATTAAGCATGAATATTGTTAAAGAAAATTATATTGGGTCACAATTCAATTCTCTCTATTAACAAACAATTAATTATGACTTTAGCCTCAATAAAATAAATTTTTGCTGCTTATTAATAGTTGTGAGGTAGTTGTTAAGTTTAGGTATTGGGTAGGAATAGGGATATGGAATATGTTCATACAGAATATGTGCTTTATCAGTACTAATAAATAGCTTATGTTAATAACAGGCATGCTAATAAACAACTAAGAATTGGTCCCTATACTAAAGTGTTACCAAATATTTTAAAATAGTCTACTATACAGTATGGAATATCTATATTTATGCTATTTCATATTGTTACTGTACTAAAGCCAAAATTAAAATATTACTTTAATATTACATATTAACCTTTTGATTAACCTTTTCTAGCTCACAACTTGACAGAACTGATAGAGTGCACTGAACATAAGCTTGTACTTTCTTCTTGACATTAGCACTCATAAATACAATCAAACCATTTTAAATAATTGTATTAAATTTTAATTTAAAATAAATTTACATTTATAATATAAAAAAATAGATAAAAAAAATAAAAACAACTTTTATAAAACCGCATTTATATAAAACCTTTCTTTTAAAGTTTAACCTAATTTATGTTACCTAATTTAAGTTATATATAGTTTTTTTTTTTACATTTCCTAATTTTAAAAAGCAATTGAAGCTGCTAAATTAACTCATTAAATGACGTTACTACAACTAAAATAAAAACTATATTTGTTGGTTCCCATTATTTGTCATAGTTTAATGTACTATTAGATAACAAATTTATGCACAATTTTATATAATTTGTAATTAATTTATAATAAACAAAAAAATAATTCCACAGTGGTTTGAGATTAAAACCTAAAATCCAATGCTTTTAGAAGGTTTCTATTATTTACACACCTCCATCCTATTCCAAACCTGCATTAAACAGACAAACGTCACCAATTGTTCTGGTTTGTAACAACATGATGCTGCATTATCAATAACGGAATGTTTATTTTTGGGAGAACAGTTTGCTCCGTACAGTACTCGAGGAAGGAGGACCACTGGAGCATGGCATGCACCAAACTGGCATGCCACCACAGACCACAGTTCCTCAACACCATGGAAACCAGCAGCACGGGAGAACGGATGCACTTGCGATTCTTGGATGGGCCGCAGGGCAAAAATTAGAAGGTGAGATAGGAGACTAGCAATGTCAGTTTAACAAGGCTGCCAAGCTCACAGATGGGATGAGGAAACCGACAGAATTGAGATAAAGTGAAACCCCCCTCCTGCCACGCTACCGGTGCAGCCCTGCCAAGATCCAATCCTCCAGGAACAGCGCATCGAGTCGCACTTAAAATGTTCCTGCTTCGCCACACAATTTGTTTTGGCCAGAGGGTGACTGGAGGGAGAAAATGAGTGAGTCTTGGGATATTTTAGTTCTGAAATCGTTTAAATGGACGTCATACTCGCAGATAGCAATTTACAAGTCGCTTTCTTGCATCGTTCCTCCGAAGCTTTCAAGGCGAGGAAAATCTTTTCAGGGACATCTTGTAACTAACACGGTTTTGCATTAGGCCTGCGCACCTGACATTTCAAAGGAACTGAATTTCACAGTGTTTGCACTTGCACGCACAAACGCACACACATGCAGTCAGCAGAGAGCAGATTGTCAGCTCAGGCAGGAAGTGGAGTGTGTTCAGCATGGGCTGCTGGGAGCACCAGAGACCTGACGCTGTGGCAGCTCACACTTCCTTAGCCTTCCCAGTACGCTGTGTGTGCATGTGTGAGAACGCGTGTGTGCGCGTGCACCAGCAACACCTCCTCTCACTCCACCGCCCTGCATCGCACCACATGTTGAGCAGGGGAAAGCAGACATCGCTGACATCACACTGAGCAGGTGGCTACCCCTCTCCGAAGAGGAAACCAAGATCAGAAAGTCGTCGAGCTAAATGAGTGTGTTTCGCTAAACGACTGTGTAATCTTCCATCTATCTAGCCACCACAAAAATAAAAAATTCAGAAGTCTGGAAAGTGATCAAAAACTGATTTTTATCATCGGGTTTTGTGTTTTGTCTCTACCATGCAACTCATTTAAAATCTCTCCATCTCAGAAATGAATACATGAAGAAATATTCAAAATAAATTATATATATATAGTACACTAGCATATTATTTTCGAAATTATAAAATAATATATATTTTTTTTATTTTATAATGTTTTTATTGTGTTTTATTGTGTCAGCTAAATTTTTGTTATTTTCACAGAATAAAAATAGTTTGTTTGAAAATAATTGAAATGCACAATTAAAAAATATGATTTTTGAAAATCTGTTTTTACAAAATACTGTATATATATATAAACATTACGTAAGTATATTAAAATATATGACCCTCGACCCCAAAACCAGTCACTGAGGTATATTTTTAGCAATAGTCTAAACCATATTGTAATGTTCCATGAAGATATTTTGTAAATTTTCTACTGTAAGTATATTAAAACTATTAATATTTATATTAATATATAAATATTTTTATTGTTGCACTCTCACATTCCAAATTGTCAAATGGTTGTATCTCGGCCAAATATTGTCCTATCCTAACAAACCATACATCAATAAAAACTTATTTATTCAGATTTCAGATGAAATATATAAATCTTATATAATTGTTTTTGTCAAAAATACAATTAAAACAGCACAATTTAGAAATATTATTACCACTGTTTTATCCCTGATTGCTGTCACATGATCTTCATTCTAATATACTGATTTTTTGGTGCTTAATTGTCAGAAATCATTATTTTAACAATAATTATAAATATTTTAAGTGGGGGGGGGGTACATTTAGAGTCATTCATTTGAACAGAAATCTGTTTTAATATTACTAATGTATTTGCTGTCACTTCGGATCAATGTAACCCATCCTTTCTAAATAAAAGTATTATTTCTCTTTTGTTTGTTTTTATTCCTTCTGCCCACAGTAGTAGCGTATCACTAAGCAGAACTTTTTTAACATCGATAACAGTATAAGAGAAGGATATTAACGTTTCTTGAGCCCCAAATCAGCATGTTAGATTGATTACAAAAGAATTTCCTTTTATCAGTGTTTGGTCAGATTGTCTCTTCCTGTCTAAGTGGGCAGTTCTTGGCCAGAATAGGCTGCAATGAGGACCCAGTCAATAGTCTGGCTATGAAAGACTAGGCTGGCATAATGCTGTCTCTCTTGAAACAAAGCATGCTAACGGGGTCAGCTGTGAAGACAACCAGATGGATGAAACAAAGTAAACACACTCAAATAATGGCAAAATACTGATAGCGCAGGTCTATTTTATCTCATCACACACTTCACATCTCTGGTGTTTTTTTTGGCTGTCAGTGTAATAACGTCTCTGTTAGCAATGCTTCCTGTCACACGGTGGCCCAGGCAAGCTGGTTGATCATAGCGCTCGAGCAAAACAAAATGCCACCGTTTCTTCCACCGCACGAAGAAACAGCCGTTCACAGCCAAAAGCATTTAAAAAAAGCATGTCATGAAGCGCAGCTACCCCCCTCCCTCGTCTTACTCAAAAGACTCCCAGTTAGCTCGGTGGGCTCTGAAAGCAGGGCATGTTTCAACACACGTCAAGTCGAGGGCTCATCTCTTTTGCTTATACTGTCAGTGTTTTTATTTCTTTTTTTCTGAGAGACTGGGATCAATGCGGCGAGACAGACAACTCGGGTCTTTGATACGTTGAGCGGTTGCACTCGTCAGAACCTATGACACGGCGTTTGGAGGCGCAGGCTGCTGATCAAGGGATCCAGACTCAAAGGAGGAGGAGGAGCGGCGGTCCTTCCCTCCCTTCCTCCGTCCTCCTGTGATGAAGAGAAGCTTAACACAAATCAAATGCAGAGACTCAAAAGCTTGTGAATCGGTTAGCCACTGCATCAAAATGCCTCAAAAACACTATCAAAGTTTTGATCATCAATTTGGTTTCATTTGTCAAAAAATAAAGTGATTTAGAGAAAGATCGCAACCATGTCTTGACCAAAACTTGTAATGTAATGTACATTTTAATGTACAAAAAATCCCTGAGTACAAGTATGAACAATTGTCTTGCTAGAGAAAAGTATCAAGCTCATTTGTGAGGCACGCTAGACAAACACAATCCCACGATGCTGTTGTTTCCAAGATCTCTTTCCAACTTGTCTGGAGGGACTGTAAAGGTGGAAAAAGAAATTCTGTGACAGAGACATCAGGTGAGTAATACGCTGTGGGTTCTGTCAGCACTTTTCTAGCTTTGATTCATAATGTCTGTAACTCCCTGCCTCGGTGGTGTGATATATAGTAAGAGTTTCCTTAGTCAGAACCTTAATCAACAGATATAAAAAAAAAGCTGTTTTCCATTCCAACGGCTGTGAAATAAAAGCCCAGATAGGAAACAATAAAGTAATACCTCAAGATTTGACTCGAGAAGTTGAAATCTCTACAGTAGAAAAAGCACAGTAAATTCAATTACTCCTTTTTAAAATGGAATCAGTCCGCTGATAGACCAAAAAAAGGCATTTCGATGCAATACCACATCTGAGTATAAGTGAAGGTGAATCACTGAGGAATATTTCCAAAGCAGTGATACATAGAGCTGTACTACACCTGTAATCACCTTTCATGTACAGAGAGAACAAAGAGCCTTAATATGTGTCTCCACTCACATGCCGTAATTAAACTTTGGCTTCTATTAATCCCTGCAGTAAATTGGAGCAAGGGAAAGATTTAGCAGGCCATTCATCACTAGACTACGTGAAGATGGCAGTTTTAATAAAAACATTCCAGGCAGTCTACTGAGTAGTCCAAAGCAGAGTTTTCTTATTTAGCAAAGAAGAACACATCGTAAGAGCCATGCTGTCCGTGACATGACAAAATGTCTCATTAGGAACAGAAATGAACCCTCCAGAGTATATGAAATGTTGGCAATCCTGCATGCATGGATGGATGGATCGGTCCAAAGCTACAAGAAGGGAAAGAGAGGGGTTATTAAAGCAGATGCAGATTCGAATCTTGTCTTCCATCGCAAATGTCAAAAGATCAGAACCACATGTGTACCGTGCATCCAACTTAGTTTCAACTCCGTGCATCCAGAAATGTACAAGCTTTTTTCCCGTCTCTCACCTCATAAAACTTGATTACTGTAATTTAGTCCATTGGCAGATTACAGATGTCCTGTAGTGGCCAAACAATGGGTTTTTTAGAAAGCATGGTGGCTCATATTGTGACTCCAGTAAACAGGGTAGAGTAAATAGAAAATAATCATTTGAAATGGCTTTCAAAAAAGGCTTGCCTTCCAGCAGCGTTTTGGAATTCTGCTTGGAGTTTTTTTTTTTTTTAAATCAAATTACCGTGTGCAACAATTACTTTAAAGACAGATGAAAACAAATGTGTTGCAACATCACTCTTGATTCAAACTGTTACCTTTCTCCAGGTCATGAGGGACATTCTATAAAGCTTAACTGAGAGAGAGCAACAATTACAGAGGAGGTAATTGTTTAGCTAACTGACCCTTAGTGGAGGGTCAATTGACCAAAGCCATGACCTGGCACGACCTAACCTCTGCTAATTGGTCAAGTGTGCACAGTTATTATCTGATGTTAATCTCACACACACCTAACTCTGTTTGACACAGAATTAAGTAACCACTTCCTGATCCCCACATGTGCTGTCGTTAGTCTCCCGATCACAGTACAAACATCTTAGGGCACCTCTTGACTGCATCTTTAGCTGGAGAGACCAACGCTAATTAATTGCAAGCACCCTTCCTGCTTCTTGCAGGGAGAGCGAGTGTCATCCGCTGCTCATTTGTGTCAACAGAAGCACATTGTCCAGCCTGTGCTCTGTTTAATAAGCACTTCAGAGTACTGCTATCAAGTATGAAGGAGGAACAGCGAGGACCCACTAATGACAGAATGTTGGATTAATGACCTGCGAAGATGAGCCAACAGGCCAGTGTCGGAGGTGTTCCATTCCCAGCAGGGCACTCCTCGTGCGGACAGGGGGGTGACCTACCCCCTCTATACCGGCCAAATCCTCCATATGCAAGAGTGTTGGATGACAGATGACATACAGTAGGGATTACCTGCTTCATAGCACACAATAGGGAAAATACTCCATACCTATAAGTAGGTCAACCTTCAAAAAGAGGAGATAGGCGAGACTGCTGTTGTAGCAGTGAACAAAAATCAAACATATGATCAAGAGAGGACGTGAATCTAGGATGCGGACACTCACAAAATGAGCAAAAGAATGACTAGATAATGCGCTAATCCTAATAATAGTAATAAATAAATAAATAAAACTAAATAAATAAATAATTAAATCATTTTTAGTCACAGGTTCTGTCTTTAAGTTAGCGCTTTCAAATGATTAATGGTGATTGTATATATAACATATGTGTGTATGTGTATATTTATTATGTATATATAAATACAAACACACGCATGTGTACATTTAAGAAAATCTGTTGTTTATATGTTTAATATATTGATACATAATATGCATGTAAATACTTTCAAAATATTTACTGCCTGTGTGTATTTACATATACATAATAAACATACATAGTACACACATATATATTATGTAAACTAAAACTTTGTAAACTTTGTCATATTTATTTATTTAAAATATAAAAAATTTACTAAAAAAGACAAGCAAAAAAAATGTGAAGAACTAAACTTTTTCAAATTGAATATGTAAATTCTATACACTGCATATAATTAAAAAAAATTTTATAAAAAAATTGAAAGCATTTCTTATATTATTTTTAATTTTTTGATTGTAATGTCTACCATTTTAGTGTAATTAATTTTTTTAAACAACAAGTACTACATTTTCACCATGATGTGCATTTTTACGTCTGATCTACGAAATGAAAAAAATAAAAAATGTTAACGAACATTTCACTGGCAACATTACCACTTACACTGAAATACACTAAAATCTTCCCTCATCTCTCAGTTGCACTGATTGCAACACGCTGCCCCCCGCCCCAACCACCCCCTCATCCCATCACAGCGAGAGTGGGGCGAGAGCAGCTCTTTTCGGCATGCTGGTGGCACGTGGGTGTGCTGAAAGTGAGACGGAGAGGGAGGGAAGCGCTACTTTTTGCTCAGTGCTCAACGCAGCTGCCACCTCACCAACTCAACGAACAGCCCCTGCCAACCAATCCTACCGAGCTCAGCTCACCACCTGTTCTACAGAGAGCAAAAACAGAGCTCTCCTTGAATAACCCCCAAACAGGGTTTCCTATTTTGTCCAGCTTTCTGGCAAACCACTGCCAAAAAGTCATTATGATGAGCAATTACAGCCGATTCATGTATTAGCCGGTAATACGATACAACCATCTTCCCCCGTCCAGGAATATGTGATCAACAACAAAGATTTGAGACAAAGGACAAAAACTAGCAAAGCCCGAGATCATTTTATTTGGAAAACTGGGGAACGAAAAAGCCCGTAAGCGACTTAAAACAGATTGTGTGAACAAATAAAACAATTATCTTAAATTTAAAGTGACTACAGTCTCTGATTTCAAAGCCATCTGGTGCTATTTTACATCTATCTAGTAATCTGCATACTGGGTAATGGGTATTAGTAATGTAATGATGTTAGTAATCTAATGAGGTGGATTTTCATGCAAATTAGCGACGCATTCTGTCGGTCATCTGCAGATGCTGGGTTAATTGATTAAGATATATATAAACCGTGATTAAAACAGAGGATTAAGTTAAATAGGTGTCACATAAGTGTTGCTTTGGCCGCCTTTGACATCCGGAGAGAGAGAGATAGCACAGCACAAAGGAGTCTGCCAGATAGGGAGATACGCATCACTAGAACCCGGGTCGAGCAGCAAAAGTAATGGGTCTCTTGCTGTGATGCAATTCCACACCAGAAACAGCCGTCACCGTCTGACCTTATCGAGCCAGCTGAGCGCCCGCATGCACGCTTGCATGTGGCAACTGAGCGAGTGGGCATGAAAACCACAGGCCCGGCTTCGACTCCAGCACACATCCCTCCACCTCTGCAGAAGCTCACGCATGCACCTTGTCAAACAGGAAGCGTGCTCCGTTGCAGCGGTGCAGCTTTTGGACGGCGCTCAATTTGCATTGTCAAAGAGAAGGAAACGAAAGGAGGACGTATTTCAGCTCTCTGCCTGCACGCCCTGCACGACGCGATGTGTGGGAGATGTCTCTCGCTGCTTTCCATGTGCTTTGCCTACGGACACACGCCGCTCACCTCACTTCTGTCCGGCTGCAGGAAACAACAGCGCGCACGCTTATTGTCCAATCCTGGACTATTCAAATTCAAATGCTCTGTTATCTGGAAGTGACATGAGGAAGAATAGAACAGCTGAGGGGCTGTGAGGTGCAGAGTATCTACTGTACAGCCTGGCGGTAAAACAGGCCCCAAAATACAGTTTGATTTAAAGGGGAAATGTTTGTTTATTGCTTTTGATTGGATCCCCATTAGTTTTCACAATGTGGTTGCTAGTCTTCCTGGGGTACACAACTCAATCCAAAACAAACAGCCATACAAACAGATAAAACAAAAAATACTAATTAACTTATCACATCACAAACAGTAGCAGCACTTCAAATATACATCTACATATATATAAGCATATACAAGCAATTGAATCATGATAAAGTACAGTCTTTTTCATCAAAATTTGTGGTTAAGGTAAAAAAATTCCAAATTATGCCTGTCTGTGAGAGTTTTAGCAAAAGGGTTAGATTCATGCACAAATGATTCTTTTGAATCAAATCTTTTCACTGAATTGGTGGATCCAGTTAACGAAACCAGACTGGTTCATGAATTGAATTGATTGATTAAATTTACTGACTTAGCGGACCCTTTTCACATTTTCCCAAACTCTGCATGTTTGTGAGTGTTTTTTAGAGAACTGATGCCCAATTCATGCATAAATGATTCTTTTGAATCAAATCTTTTCAGTGAATTGGTGAATCCAGTTAACAAAACCCAGACTGATTCATGAATCAGACTGAAGTTTAATTTACTGACTCAATCTTTTTATATCTGCATGCTTCCCAAAAGCAGAAGTCATCACAGTTGAGTAAAACGAAATCCGAGTTTTATGTTCCCATTTGCTCCAATAGTATTGGAAGAAAAATCTGAGTCTCAACTTGTATTGAAGACATTTACAATATTTGTACACATTATGCTTTTGTGTGTTTATAAACTTGAAAGCTCCCGTTCATTTTAATTTCACAGACATTAGTCAAAATATCTCCTCTTGTGTTCCATGGAAGACAGAAAGTCATCAAGGTTTGGAACTACAAAAGCCTGAGTAAATGATGACAGAGTTTTCATTTTTAGGTAACAACTCCGTTAACTTATTTTCCGACCCACAGACAGTGTATCTAACGTAGCATTGTTTGTTCAAGAAAGGTGCACTGCATGCGTGGTTGCTCGTAAACGGTTTAGGTGAATGAGAATGTGTGTGTGTGCTTGTTGGTGCATACGTACGAGTTTCCGTGTGTCTTTGTATAACCGTGTGTGTGTGTGTGTGGGTGGGTGCTCTATTTCTGATCAGATGAAACACCTGCACATACTATTGTTCTGTTTGGGAAAGATGAGACTAGTTTTAGTCCCTGTGTGCCATGTGCTTCATTCTTTATGTGTGTATGTGTGCGAGGGACCTTTGTTTCTCCGACCCAATACACTGTTGTCTTTTTTGCTGTTACCTAATTCGTCAGCAAAGAGCTCATGTAATCTAGTGACACGTCTAGCGGCATAATAAATTCTTAATGCACTGAATCGATACATACAGATCAATCAGAGCAAGGGTTGAGGGTCAAGGGTCTCCCGTTGTGTTGAAATTCACTCGAAGGCAGGCGTACTGTATCTCCATTCATCCTCACGCATGCTGCTTCCTGCTTTTACTCTTTTTTTTGTCCTCTGTCTGTTTCTCTCTCTTCTAAGCTCCACTAATACAGCTTCTCTATCCATCTGATTCCGTCAAGGACAAAGCACAGTTCTGATAGGTTCCCATAGTAACAGAGTATGTGTTGCTGCTTTAGGGGGCTTTTGTGCATCGTCTTCTTCGGCGGGGTTCATATAAAATCTCCGGGGCTGACCGATAGCTTTCGTTTTCCACAACCTCGAGCCGTCACCCTGACCTGGAACCCCGGCAGCGGTTCAGATCATCAAGTAGTCATCTCAGCATTGTATATCAGGGAGGTCACGCTCTTCTGATGAGCGAGATCCTCCATTAGCATGATACATGCATCTGCTGACAGGGAAAGATTCGTATAATCATCATGCATAGTGTTTTGCTGCGCCGTGTGTTTTACTAAGTCGATCGCTTGTACTAGACCGCCTCCTCCACTTAAGTGCTAATGGACGACTAAATGTATCAAGGAAGGATTTAAGTGATATCAGATGGCATAAAGGAACTGTAAACAGGCAGTGCATCTGGGTAAATTATGTACTACCTACACACTATGTCTAAGAGATAGAGTTTGTTTCATAGTGCACGCTGTAAGACTGACCTCTCCCTGCAAACATTTAAATCAATGGTATGTTTGATTCTTTAACATGAGAAAATTACAGGTAATAAAATCATTATTATTACTTATGTTTTTTTATTTAACAGTTAAACGACAATAGTAAAATTTCCTGCCTTGTTTTTATTATTTAGTAATGTGTGTGTGTGCACATACATATATATTAGGGGTGGGCATAGATTAATTTTTTTAATCAAGATTAATCTAGATTAAAAT
>JAUMHR010000079.1:14416366-14433723 GCA_032361145.1 Enteromius fasciolatus
TATCTATCTATCTATCTGCATTGATTAAAATTATTTGAGTTGATTTAAAAGAATTCCCCCTGTGTGTGTGTGTGTGTATCAGTGGATTATCTGTTTATGACTTTGACAGATGTTATTAATTTCCCCATCTGAATTGGTTTCAAGAAGGTCTCGTCTGTTTTAAAGTGTTTGTTTTTGCATTGCACTAAAAAAAGGTAGCTTTTATTTATTATATATATTTATATATACACTACCGTTAAACTGTTGAACGCTAGTGTATATATGTTTTTAATTACATATCACTTACTGCTAGTGTTTATGCCACTGTGTGTGTGTGTGTGTTCAAGAGAGTGTGGCAGCTTATAAAATCCCCACTGTGTGCCCATCTGTCTGACTTCTGTGATCTTTTACCCAAATACACACAGTGTGTGTCCTCAAAACCACTGGACTACACATACTACACAAAGAAATTAGAAGCCTAATTTTCTAAACATTTCTTAAATATTTGAATATATATTTTTATAAAAGCAAAATGGTGTATGGTCTGAGTCTAAAGAGACCAAATAACCTCAAACAACAAACTTGGGTCTTTTAAAACCTTTAAGCATTCTATCCACGGTCAGAAAGAGCATGTGTGTCCTACAGGATCAGATGCCTGAGGATGCCGGCAGTAGGGCAAACCATCAAAGACAGAGAGCGCGTGTGTGTGTGTCTGAGATGAAGGTCAAAGGTCAGAGTTAAAATGAAGTAAACGGATATCTTCAGTTATTTCTGACTGCTTATATAATTCGATCCAACCCAAGAGTTATGGAGCTGTCATTCTGTCTTCAGCCGCAGATGTTGACTTCTTTCAGGTGTCTGTGTGTGTGTGTGTGTAAGCAAACGAGTGTTTCATGAGAGACTGCTAACAGAGCACGATCTCTGTAATCAGTGTCATGGCCTGTAATGAGAGAGAGAAAGAGAACACACACAGCCACAAGCTCTGTGATGGCCACATGTATCCACACACACCATACAGAGAAGGCTACATGAATACACATCCCGTATATACAGAACCTGTGTGTGTGTGTGTGTGTGTGTGTGTTGGACAGATCTAGTCTCTGGCAGTATATCAAAGCTGGATTCAAACTTGTGGAGTTGACCATGAAGCTGAAGGTGAAGAGATTTTGAGAAACAAAAGAGAAAATAGACAGGCAACCAAAAGCAGAGTTGTAGGCTCAGCAGATATTCAGACAGAACATGTTCTCGCTTCCAAAGACAGTAAGCACAGCAGAATCAAACAGAATGTAGACGCTTCAAAATTCATGTTTTGGATTTTTTTATGTGAATTTCACATTCAAATATAGGACTGTTAATATATATATATATATATATATATATATATATATACACACACATGAGATATGTTATTTATGTTTAGATTTTTAGGGAAATTTTTTCTGTTATTTTAGAAGAAATATCTAATTGTGATGTTAAATACTTGTATTATAAAAGTATGTATTTGTAATTGGATTGATGTTTATGATTTACTCACAATGTTGTATTAAAAGTGTTTTATGTGTGCATTTAAATACGAATATTATTATAAATAATCATACACACACACACACACATATTTATATATATATATATATATATATATATTAGAGCTGTCAAAGGATTAATCATGATTAATCACATCAAAATAAAAGCTTTTCTTTATATATTTGTATGTACAGTACTGTGTATATTTATTAAGTATATATAAATATATATACAAACACATGCATGTATATATTTAATAAAAATATGTTATGTTTATACATAAAATATATTTAGATATAATATCAAATATAAGTAAATAAATATATAAATGCATTTACATATAAATACTTTCAAAATATATACTGTATGTGTGCGTTTTAATATAAACATAATAAATAAACACAGCATAAACACATACATTATGTAAATAAAGACTTTTATTTTGGAAGTGGTTAATCGTATATATATATATATATATCATGATTAATTGCATTAAAAAATCCTAGTAAACCGGCCTAATTTGCATCCTCTGTTACCTTGATTTTATTTAATAATAATAAAACAACATTATTCCACAAATACTATTGATTAATCTCAAACTAGAATATGTTTTAAAGACGCAGACTTTAATGTTTTCAGTCATGTTGCATGCACTTTAGCTTTCCACAGCTAATTGCCAACATTTCAAGCAAGAAGAGCTTGTGGATGTTTTAGCCCTGAATTGTACAGAAAAACAAGATGAAAAGAAGTCAAATAGTTCAATCCCTCACTCTCATTGCACAATTTCGTTCAGTTGTTCTCTGCTTTCTCTATATTTGGGGCAGAATGTGCACCTGATGACTATTCAGAGAGATTTTAAACAGCATGTGCTGCGAGTTGGCTACAATCAGAGGTTTGTTTTTAATTTCTAATTGTACTTTAAACATTAAAGAGCTGTAAGGCAGGAAGCACACCTCTCCAGAGAACTGTGGTCACCGCATTGGCAGCTCTGACCTTTATGACTGGAATGGAAGATGCCTGATAGCCCCTAAATAGGGTGAAAAGTTCCAATTACTATAGGGACAAACACCTACATATACACACACAGGTCAGACCGTTTTCTGAAAGGTAATCCATAACAAAAGTCCTCCATTGCCACATTGAGCTGAAAAACACTAGCAGGTGCACAGATTGCATGCAAGAATTAGTCATAATGGCTGACTTGTCATTACTGGACTGTTGAGCACGCACATGCTGGTCAAAAGTTCATCTGATATTCATGGGTTGCACTAACATCACAAGAACGTCATTTCAAAAGAATGTTTAAAAATATTTTTCAAAATGCCTCAGCATTCTCACTCAACCGTTTTAGTAATACACACAAAAAAGCAAACGCTGACAATGCTGGTGATAATAACTGGCAGAAAAATCAGTTAACAACACAAAAAAAATCAGTCAACAGTAGATAAAAACGTGACTAGTGCAGACGATTAATAAACAGATAATTCTTGAGCTACTCATTTTTGTTAATCAGTAAAAGTAAACACTGAAATATGCTCAAGCGTATCCGAATCAAAAATCAGAATCAAATTAAAAAGGTTTGAATTGGGAGACATGCGTCGATATCTACCTACACTCAGCATTTCAATCTTCAGTTTACTATTTGGAATAATAATTGACCGCCGTGCAGTCACGTGGTTCATTGAGCTCTCAATAGTTCCAAAAAACTCTGCGCTGTCAATATGTTTGAATGGGATTACAGCAGTGATTTTTAACACATCATGTGCATTGATAACTATGCTTACTATGTTTTACAATCTTATTTTAATCTGGAGAGTTATAAAGTGACAACAATAATATTTTTTAATATGATTATTATTTATATTACAATTAGAGTAGTATTTAGGGTTCTTTTTTTAAATTCCAGTGCAAAGAGGCGTTTGGTGGCCAGAAATATAAAATGCCATGGTTTAACCACTACATGCACTACGGTATGGCTGTTAAATAAATATTACCTACATAATAGCGGTCATAATACTGTAGCTTATTTATTTATTTGTTTTGCTTTAAGACATCATCAAACACTCAATGTTTGCTTTTTTAAAATGTTGAATTTAAATAGTGCAATCATACCCACATCCCAGTATCATTCTATGACATAAGTGAAATTAAAATAACGTTTAAAAAACACAAGGACACCAACTGCCTTCAGGGAAACTCTTTCTTGCATTGCTTTAATTGTCAGTCTCCACTGAAACTAATTCAACTTCCTACAAGGAGAGAAAGATTGCAGAAAGACTAATATGAACTAAAAATATATGATAACTATCATCTGGTCATGATCGCTATTGAGGTGTTTCTAAATCCAAATACAGCATAACTGTCTATTATCTACAAATAAACATTAACTATAACGAGTTTTATTTAATACAACTAAATAAATAATTAGATAAATAAATAATGTATTAAAATGCCAAAAACTGCTGTGATTTCCTCTGTAACTTTCTGGTGAGTGTGCTTGAGAAGCACTGAAATGAATGGACTTTAATGCTGGAACTATTGGTTGGTTGGAACTATAGGCCGCTCCATGACACGCTTTACTTCCTATGGAAGCCTATGGGAGTGTCGCAACTGATCCTCAACAGCTTAATTCAAATGCTGACTTTAGTCTATACTTACCCAAGGTCCTGTCATTACCTTTGTTATTGTGACCCACTTATAACTCAACCCTTGCATGTGGAAGACTGACAGCATGACCTTTTGACCTCTCCATGCCCATCACGCTCAAGCGCCCTGAGGTAAACAAGGGCACTCGGAAGAGGGCAACGACAGCCTGACTGTCATACAGCTGCCTTTCTTCCAGAGGCCGCATGTTTTTCCAATTATCACAGCGTATAATAACCAGAAGGCGCTTTACTGTCACCTCAAATCAGTAAACAGCATCACAACACTCCTAGCCAATTGGAGTCAAGAGCAATCAAATGCCATTTGACCCACCGTGATACACATCGGCACGACAAACCCTCTCAGCCTTCCACATGGAAAAGCGAAATATTAAAATCTGTTGCTCAACATTACCTGAACTTTCCAGACTAAACACAAACAGAAAAGTTCAATGACTTGCCTGTTTTATCACCCCGAGCAAACTGTGGTTACATCACCGGACTTCTTCAGGCATAGATCAACATTTGCCACCCACAATACTCTAGTCCAGACAGACACAACAGTTCACACTCTACCTACGGCCCAATGCTAACCACATCGACAAACACACACCATAACAGACGCGACTGCACCACACCCTGATTCAACCAACACACGTTCAGTTTACTTTTACACACTCTTCTACAATTCGCTCAGCGTAGCTCCCTCAATTTTGTCGATCCACTGGCAGGCTTGTTCAGTGCCTGATGGTTATCAGCATTTTATACATCTATTTTTACGGTGCAAACTATGTACACTAACAAACAGCTCTTTGTATCCTTTGCATATGGTTGAGGTAGACTGAAAGAAAGAAAAACAGAAGAGGTCCGGCCTACAAAAAGAGTGCCACACAAGAGAACGTATACAGCACATCGGGCCTGCCTCTGAAACCTCCGGCAAAACAATGCATGCACTGAAGATGACTATATTCTAAAATAGATTAGAAAGTGCGTTCTACTTTTACTATTTTCAGTTCCTCTTTTCGATTCCAGTCCTGCATATTCATTTTCTTTATCTCGAACTCAACCCTGACCAAAGTTAACTGCAAGTTCATCAAAAGCGACTGAAAATAATGAGAGGCGAGAAATACTTCCCAAATCGGCAATGATATTCATCATTCTTATAATGAATAATTAGTCCAACTCAATTACCTGCTCATTAATTATTCAGCCCTATTAACAAACCTCGGAAACTGCAGTTTAAAAAAAGCGCGATGGGTTTCGAGTAACGCACCCTTGTGCAAACGTTTCTGGAGATGCTTTACCAAACGCACAGAAACCGATGATGTCACTGATTTGCAAACTTCTGATTGCTGCAGCTGCAAGTGTAGCATAAACACCTGTACTCATTTTGCCACAACGGGTCTCAAACACATCTTAAACATACTGTACCCAATGTTTGGTTTTCTTGTCCTGACGGTCCCGGGAATCTAATCCAGGTACACACCCTCCTCACACACCCTGTTCAGAAAGAGAAAAGATAATGTCATTAGTGCATGCAACACTGGTTTTATTAAAGCACACACTCGCCGACAAAAAATGTACAGTGCAGCAGTGTTTAATATGCCAGGTCATCTAGCGCACAAGTTATCTAGAATCGGACAAGGTATCTGTGTTTAATCACTACACATTATCAGCAAAGGTATGTCAGTGGGTTAACAAACTTGTTCCCGTAAGCTACTGAACTTGTGCAAATGTCTCCAGCATCGCTCAGATCCCCTGTCAACGCTCGCTAACCAGCTGTCACTTCAGCCTGACTCCATATAAGACTTAAAAACAAACAGCAAAGCAGCAAGAAACCACAAGCCACAGCACAACCAGCATTTATTACTTTCATTCTTTTTCACCGCTCCTTCACTATCACTCCCTGTCTGGGTCAATTGCTCACCTGACATGGCATCCTTTAGATCCTCAGGGGCTCCGAACCTTTTTACTCTCTGCTGTGGCAGTCGCACAAGCCCGTACAATCACCATTCGCTTGCGTTCTCTGCGAGAAGCTGTTTCCCTACCGCTGTCTGCAGCCTCCTCTCTCACTCTCGCTCTCTCTCTCTCTCTCTCCCTCCTCCCTCCCTCCTGCTCAGTCTTTCTTTTGGTTGCTCCCACTCCTGCTACCTTCACTTGCTCAGAGAAAGGAGCAAAACAGTGAAAAAAACGATCATGTTTCTTCGGCGTAAGCAGCTGCTCTCTGATTGGCCGGATGGTCCGAAGGAGGCGTCAGCCACGGCGATGGCTGCAGGCATTAAAATAGGTCTCGCCTTGCCCTGCTGCTGCAGAAAACGAAAGAAAAGAAGGGCAGGAGTGAGAGACTACCTCTTTTTCAAAGCAGGAAGGAGGGGAGGCCGTGAGTATTTCCTGTTGTGCAGCTGAAGTGAGCGAGGACGTCACGCGCCAGCATTCGCACTCTGGCGGGGTGTCAACACAGACGCCGGCTCATCTTGACACTTTTAAGACGATATAAGGATTGCAACAAACACATGTAGATTCCTCCCAGCATCTATACCGGATTCAGTTTTGTGTCGTGAGTTAGAGAGCTAGTTTTATTACTGCCGTGAAATAGTATTACTGTATAAAATGTTACAAGGACATTAAAATCACAATAAAAGAAGCACCTCCGCCAATCGCTCATCTCTGATTGTCTTCAGCAAGAAATCAGCCCCAAGCATGTGGCTACTCCAGAGCGTATTTTCCTCCTTAACCTTGTATTCTCCAGCAGAAATCCAATTATGTAACCTGAAGCAACAGGTGGAGAAGCACAACCCAGATGCTGGCATTAATTCTGTCACACTGTTTAAGCAGTGATACGCCTCAACTGTTTCCTTCCATACCAGCACCATGAGAACCAATCCTTCCCCTCATCATGCATGCAAAAACAACAGTCGCCCACTGCACAATTTAGCATTTAACCACAATTGGTGCATGTCAGTTTTCCTGTACCAAAGAACGAATCATGCCACTAGCAACCAATCACATGAGCCCTGTTAGACTTGGAGCTAGTGCCTTGTGTAGCCAATGACAGTGTGGTTTGACTAAGTGCTAGAGAGTGACCTTTGCCTTCCTAAATTTGTGCTGAGGGTTCAGGCTGTCACAAAAGAAAGCCTGTTGAAATTCCCATCAAAGTGGCTCTTAAGAATTTGAAGCCTTTGAATATGCTTCCCTAATTCCAGGAGCCCATTTGTTTATGTTGGCATTACTGAATGAAAGCCATTTCGAGAGGTGAATCATAAATGTGTGTGTGTGTGTTCAAAGTGAGAACATAAGGTGGGTCAGTTTACATTTAAAAGCCACTTTCCATCAGAAACAATTACAAATAAATTGCCAGAAAGCCTAGATGTGTCAAAGCTCAACACAGAATCAATGTGATTGATTCTGTTGTGGAAAAAATGCGCAAGGACATTTGTCAAAGCTCCAACTCTGTCTGTTGCTTCTTGATGGATAGAACCCAGGTGATGGAAAACAAAATGATGTTTATGTATCATATGTCAGTGTCAAGAGGCACGGTGGGTGTGTTTACGCATTGCACTGGACATATATATCAAGCCAGTGCAAAGGGCAATGGCTCATGTATTTGGCATAGTCAAATAAACTAATTTGCCTGATGGGTTGTAAATACTTGGCTACACCCTTGGCCCTGTCTCTGCTGATGTGCTTGCTTGTTACATAACCCTACTGCCTATTCCTATCGGATATACAAAGTATCTCATATTAAACATGGAAGAATAGAACAGCACACATTTTTCCTGTTGCTCAAACAGTAGTACATTGTACCCACAATGGCAAGGTCACGGGTGTGATTTCCAGCGAAAGCAAGAACTGAAAAAAAAAAAAAAGGTAAACGTGCACCTTGAATGCAATGAAATTCCCTTTGGATGAAAATGTCTGCATAAAGGTCTGCAAAAAGCAAAACAGCTCCCTAAAACAGAAAATCATTGTATATTTTAGAAATGTTCTCTGCAAGGTAATATATGACATAAAATTTCAGGATACTTCAAATATGTATCTATAATAATAGTATAGCCGCAAACTAAGCTTTGCATATATTTATATGTGTGTATGCATATGTATGTTTTGCATAAAAAACAACAAATATCTGAAATTTAGTATTAGAGCTGTCAGTCTGTAAAGTGGTATACTTTTGTGTGTACTTTTTAATGCAATATGTTACCACATTAAAAAAATAAAATAAATAATTCCATCCTATCACGGCATGGTCATTTAAAGCAGGTGCCATCTGACTTGAGCAACAATCGCACGTCGAGAGTCTCCCTCAAAAGGCCCTTCGCTGACTGAGAGCGCGTCATGGAACATTCCCGGAACGAGCCAAAGTCCCACCCACCTTCTCTCCTGCTCACACACATACACGCGCACAGGCGGTGTGTACATGAAAATACAGATCACAACATTACCCATGCTGAAAAAAACGAACGGTCTACAACAACACAAACAACACAGACCCTTCAACATCAATGACATTCGCTCTCAAGATAGCGATTCGTCTCGCTTTTCGCACTAGCCGTGCAAATTCCTTAGGATATTACGCAATATTCACTATCTCCAACCAGGCAAACGGGGTATTCCCCACATGTCCCAATAAGCGGAGGAGACCCATCCGCTACTCATTCTCTCTTAATCGCGCTTTCTAAAGAATGTCACTCCCTGACATTCCAAGAACAAGGTGTACAAAACCAGAACTTACCGGTAGAACGTTTTCAAATCCGCCTACAACATTCCAAAAGAGTGTCAAACGCCACTGTCGCTTCAACCTCAGACTGACACAAAATATCACTTCAGCTCGAATTGTGACGCAACGACAACGCTGCAGACCCCAGGTGTTGGAGTACAATGCAGTGCGTCTTTGCTTCAGGAAGAGATGAAAGTGAGTTAGTCCGCTTCGGCTGGGGGGCCAGACGGGGTTATTCCTAGCGTCGCTTCCCAGAATAGAAAAGCGAGAGTGAGAAGGAGAGAGAGAGAGAATCTGCGCGCGTGTGTCAGTGTGCTTGTGACGTCATCGGATCCCCCAGCGCGCGTCCCCGTGGAGCTGCAGGGGGGAGGGGGGAGTGGGGTTGACCGAGACTACCCGCCTGCCTGGCCTCTTCCTTGTCTTGATAGAGGAGGGAACTCCCTTGGTGAAATTTCTCCAGAACGAGCTCCTCTGACTCCAAACCGCGACAGATGTCTTGTGTTTCTGCAATTTGATGCATCAGGGCGGTGCGAGAAGGCGCTGTGACATTAGGTCTACTTGACTTGCGCTTATTGAATAATAGAGTAAGATATCAATTCAATTCAATTCAAATTTATTTGTATAGCGCCTTTTATGATACATATCATTGCAAAGCAGCTTTACACCAAAGTAATGTTTACATTAAGTGTAATAGTAGTTTGTACATGCACAGATGTGAGATAAAGATCAATTTGGCATCCTTCTGAATTGGCTTGAGTAATATTAATGACAAAATAAAATGTATAATCAGTAACAAGATGTAAAAGCAATCATCCAAGAACTACTGCACAATATGTGACATCTTCCAGTGTAATATTGTTCTAGAGTTACTAAAATCATGTCAGTGACCTGTTTTCCCTGGCTCCATGCATGACACAGATTGTTTAGGAAAGAAAAACTGTAGGGGGTAAACATAGAGACACCTAGTTTTGCATCATTGACAGTGCACACACACAAACACGACTGACAGATAATAAGTTCATTACTTTCCAATATTACTTAAACACCTCAAATGCAGGCTTTTTCTGAGTAAAGACTTAACCAGAAGTGTAAAATTATATACATGTAAATATGGTAATTGTTCAACTGTATGTAGGCCTCATTTTAGCCCCACGTATAGAGAGATTGTTAAAGTAAACTATTTTATTTTCACTGTTTATAATTTTTTCTTAGCCCCATAACCATACTGTTAATTTCTTGTGTGTGCACGAGGGGGGCTTGTTTATAAAATGCCGTGCAGAAACCATCCTAAATTTGACCTTACGATCTTCTCTCAAATATGCGTATGTGTAATTCAAAGAATTAAAGTACGCACAGAGAACGCATGTACGGTACGCCTCTCTTTCAGATGTGAATTCTATGAATCGCGAATGACCTTGAATTTGCCCGCAACTGAATGAAGAAAGCTCAGAGTCACACAAGAAATAGTGTGTACACTAAGCACTTTTCCACATCAAAACCAGTTTTCCCAAATACAAACGTTGGCGTGGATAAGCGCATACACTCTCTAAGATTAAATCTGAGCGTACACACACTTTATATGTGGCCCTAGATTTTACCTACATTGTGAGAACCGAAAGTCCTTGAAGGAATCCAACGAAAGCTAGTTTGAGGCTTTAGTTCAGGGGTAGGAGATAGAAATGATCATTAGCTTACTATAAAATCATTAGAAATCAATAGAAAGTCCTGTTTGTGATTTGGAATGCACATGTTTGTCTTGCCGGGAGTGGTGCATTTGTTCTGTATTGTGTTAAATGGATTACTGGCTAGGTTAAAGTGGCTTACGTTTCCTTGCGATCACATCAGCTGTGACCTGGAGATCCCATTGCACTGGCAATAGGGAGCTCCTCTGTAATCCTCAGCAAGGGCATCCCCAAAGAAGCCCTGGCGTCTGAGTCACTCAAGCATAATTGACAGCGCACAGACATAAATCAGCGTTGCCGGACGAGCTTAGACTTCACAGTCAATGGCGCTTTCCCGCAGGAAATAAAGAGGAAATGGAAATGTCTGCACTTGACCCAAAGGGCATGTTTCATCAACATTTATCAAGTCATCTTGTTGCACTGGTTGGCGTTTGCTGCTCGCGAGTGCCTGTGCTGGTGTCTGCGTGTATTGAGCACACAAAGTCATTTTCTCAAGGACACGAGGGTGCTCCCAGCAGCACAGAGCAGTTCTCAGTTAATTATCGGCGGACCCGATAAAAACACTGCTCCTTGCTATTATAATAAATGTTTGAATGTCATGAATCACAATGCACTTTTATTTCCCAGAAGTGATCACCACCAGACATTCCTAGAAGCAAATCGTAACTCCCATGACTGTTATTACTGAACCATATTTTTTATCCTCCTCCTCTGCATCTTCATTTATTTACTTGATTTACTGTATATAAGTCTGATAAATGTTACATTAATACAGATGTGGTACCTTTATACTTTATTGTTTACAAGGAAATGAAGGGATGGCCTGTTGTACAGTCCTTTTGTTTGTGAACGTGTGCATGTACATAATATTTGTTTGTATTTAATCAGAAGAAAGTGCATGTATTAGCAAGAGCATAACTGACTCATTCTGAGATGTTTGTGTATTAGCCCTTGTTACATATAATTTTTCAGTTTTGGATGACAAGTTAGACTTATGAAGTTGTTATATATATATATAATTGACAATAATGACAATTTTTTTTTAGAATTTACTATATAGTTAACTATATAGTCAACATTTGAATTGGATCAAACAGAAAATGCATTTAGGTTTTATGTTTTAGGACAACTTTGATGAAGTTGACTACTAGTACTATGTGTGTTTGTGTGTGTATAAAGTTATATATATATTTTTTTTTTTTTTTGTTTGTTATACATGCTGTTCCTTTCTGAAATATAGCAGATCAGAAATATTTATTAATAAATAGGTAATCCAAGGCCACATTCTCCATAATTAATATGTCAAAACAAGCAGACAGCTGCAAACTTCCTCATGCTTTCTTTGAGACACAGCAGTCCCACTTCTCTTCACACATCAATAATCTGAGAGTCACGTACACACTCTCACATCTATATATATATATACAGTATATATATGACACAGAGGAATATAGCCCAAGGCTGTATCTGTTTCTCCAGTTGAGATGGTGTAATATTGCTTCAACAGCAGCCATCCTGCCAGAGTTTACACAGAGGGATCTGCCTCTCCCTTCTCCACTCCCAGTTTTACCCCCAGTAATCTATGACTATTGTGCGGCTTTCACATCCCTGTGATTAACCTCATACTCAGCAACACGTCATTCTCAGGAATCCCAGAGCTTTTATTTCTGCTCTTACAGTACTGCCAGGAAATTACATAAGAATATGTTACACTTGACAAAGGTCAGGTTGTCTGTGCGATAAGGCAGGGCACTAATGTGTGAATCCTTGCCAAAGGACTCCTTTCATCTCATGTACCTAAGTTGTAAAACCGCCCTGTAAAACTGACAAAGACCTGGCGAGTAGACACGCCTAAAGTCTCAGGGTCCATACCATTTCAAATACTCCTTTGTTGGGTCTGCTGACTATAGAGAATGCCGCTATGATTCATTTGATTGCTCAAGGACAAGATGTTACCTGACATGCTTTCTAATGAATCACAAATCTTAAATTAATATGTCTGTTGAAAGAACATCAAAAGTGTCATCTTTATAATTAATTTCTTTCAGATACTAAGATTTTATCGGTTTAAAAAAAATATAGAAACATAGCAGTTTGGAAATCGTTGTCAAAGGTAATTTTCAATGGCGGTCATACTTTAAAAAGAGGCGTTTGAGGAGCTGCCTCAAGACCTCTGGTGGTTGAGAATGATATTGCATTATCTCAAAAAGCACTAAATTCTGTCAGATTTGTTTTTTGTTTTTTGGGGGGGAGGGCAATTATTATAGGACGCTTTATCACATTGCTCAAAAGTAACAATAAAGCATTTATAAGGTTACAAAAATTTCAAATAACTAATATTCGTTTAAACTTTCTATTCATCAGATCAAAATAAAAATTATTGTGACCAAAATTTTACACCAAAAAATTAACAGCAGCTGAAAATTCAGCTTTGCAATTAAGAATAAAATAGTATATTTCAACAGAAAACAGTTATTTAATAGTAATAAGATTTCTATTGTTTTTATTGTTAATCTAAATACAGAGAATGAAAAAAGTCTTACCGCCCCAAAACATTTAAACAGTATAAATCAAATCAAATAAAACATTTACTAATATAACAATTTGCTAATTTCCTATAATATGATATGTCAGTTGGTACTATGCCCTATATGTTAGCATTTAGTTTGACCCCTAACTGTGTGGTCAACCTCTAGCTGTAGAGTACACAGAGTGCCTTTTAATTACTTTCTTTTTCATGGTCAATATGACTTTCAGTGTGTGCTTCCTCATCCCCAGAACGTTTCTCATTTTCCAAGACCAAACTGAGGCCCGTGTAAAAAGGTGGTTAACATGTTTTCATGAGATAAAAGCACAGTGATTGTGGACTCCTTCATCCCATGAGATCGAAGCGCTGTGCTTGAAGTTAACTACTGACAGAAAGTGGTAAAACATTGATGCCTGGCAGAGCACAGGTTTTCCACAGTGTACTTGGCACACGTGGATTGTGTGCTCATGTTTTGCCACAGATCAGGAAGGACATCATTCACAATCAAAACGTTTTAACACGTTTAGTCACTGGCCTATTTTTGACTTTTACATGCATGTGATATAATACAAGGCAATAACCCAAAATTATATCTCCCTTCACAGATATATTTTTTTACTGGAAATATACTCACCCTCAGGTAATCTATGATGTAGAGGACTTTATTTCTTCATTGTTACAGATTCTGAGAAACACAGTATTTCATAATTTAATCACTAATGGATCCTTTCCATTGAATAGGTGCTGTCAGATTTCCAAATACAGTAATAACGCTTCCTGTTGTCCTCTTACAGTACATCAAAATGCTCCAATATATTTATCTTTAAGGCTTGATTTGTGCATATTTCTCTCTTCATTCAGACTAAATGACTTCAGAAAGAAATGCAATGGATAGAATACCGGTATTTTATTTGGAAGCGATGGTTTGAAGTTCTAAATGATGGATTTGTTTATTACAAACGCCCAGTTTGTGGATAACTTACATTACTTGTGGCTTTCATCAGCTAGACTCATTCTGACGGCACCCATTCACTGCAGTGGATCCTCTGGTGAGCAAGTGATATAATGCTAAGAGGGTGAGAACATTTGTAGCAAATTTTAATTTCCGGGTGCACTATTGCTTTTATTTAAAAGTTAAGCCAGTAAATACATTTGAAAAAGTTTGTGTGCTTTATTTCTAAACAAGAGTCTGGTGAGTGACCTGTTGCAAACAGCTAATGGAGACAAATACATCAGCGTAAGGAGGCGAATTATTCTTATTCAGTTGCAACATCCAAAAGCATCTGCGTGTTATAATTGCTCATAATTCTGTTTGCCCAGCTCTTATGCTGTCATGGTGGATGTTTGCGCTTTCTGCGCAATTTCTCCAAACCAGTGAAAATACAGTGTTTACACACCTCTCATCGGCCATCTGTCTTTTCACACCTCTCCATTATGGATACACGCACCTTGCGCTTTAAATATCTCTGCAGGTGTGTGTGTGTGATCTGTATATTTGGACAGACTGTGACCACAGACCATAAATGTGGTGTGACTATGGAAACCTCACTGCTTTCGGTGAGCGTTTTATATACACACTGTATCATTTATTGCTTGTCAAGATGATGATGAAAGCCGCCGGCACAGTAAACAACACTCAAATCTCGAAGTCCACAGGGACAATTATAAACCTCACCACATGCATCATTCATTCTCAAGCAAATGGGCCATGAGAAAGAAGAAAGATACAGGACGCAGACCAGCAAGGTTATGAAAAATTCATATTTGAAGAAATGGCTACCTGTCAAATCTTAAAAATGATTTTGGAACGAATAAGATGCTTATTGATCAAAAATATAATAAAAACAGTCATATTTGAAGTACAATTTAAAATAACAGTTTTCTATTTTAATATATTTACATATATGATTAGTGCACGTCACTGAATACCTGAGCTCTCAGTGAACACAATGTGACCACTGAAGCTCCTGCGGTCAACCTCCATCCAAAAATCTGATAATCGGTGTTGACGTTTTTTGATTAACCGTAGGACAGTTATGAAACGAAATTTGAATCTGGAGGCAATTGTAATGAATGAATAATATTTCCTCATTATCTGAGGGATTAGAGTGGGAGGTTTCTGAGAAGGGACATCTAATTGGCAGAACCAGGACAAAGGTAAGCAGGAGGTGGGCGAGCGGGCAGATGTGTTTGTTCGCTCTCTTCATTAGATTGATTGGGCAGACTTTGATGTCTGCAAACAAGTCCAAACATCAGTGCCGGCATCAGTGTTTGGTCCATAGCATTGCGCTGCTGTAAACAAAACAACATTTTAATGAGACACTGATAGACCATTTATAGGCTGCTACAGTGCACTTTGCTACAATGTCACGCTGGTATACGTACGTAAGGGCAACTCAACTTAATTACCTGGGATCTTGTTGCAGATCTGACTAGAGATTGATAAGGGGGAAAGGGATTAGCATGACTTTCCCCACATGACCATAAACGTATCCATAAGACAGATATATTGCTCTACGCGCCGTCTGTGAACTGCATTAAGACTTGCGGTTCAGTGTCTTAAACTTTTTTTTCAAATGTGGTTGAATGATGGTTGTCATTGCACATTTATTGCCTATAAGCTAGGCTATGAACTTTCTTAAGTTAACAGAAAATCGAAAGAGACATATAGAAAGCAGACCAGGCCAGCCACACAAGCCACAAGTCCATCACCTCAGCAGGCCTTTTTACAGCCCACTGCTTTTTCCTACTGCTTTTACAAAAGGCAGTATTTCTTCATATAATTCCTTATACACATGTTTGTTCTTGTATTACTTGATAAACTTGAATAATATAAAATTTTATGTGGCTCTCTGGTGCGTGAGTCTGAATGATTAATTGGAATGTTCAGTGTGAGAACCATAAAAATAATAATAACCCAGTCTTGATAATTCTCGTCAGTTTGTCCTTCTATTGCAGACAGTATAATTGATTATAAACATACAGGCTTTTCACACTTCACTTAACTCAGGTTATCATCCTTTTAAGCTCCGCCTTTAACCCCTGGTAGAACCCTTTATTGTAGTAAATGTGTAGTAATCATGTTTAGTGGCATACTGATTACTGTTTGTAGATTATAACCATGTTTGTAGATTATAACCATAAAACTATGGTTAGTGCAACAGCAGCATGGTTATTTGTTGATTAACATGGTTGACTGACCTGTGGTAAACATGGTTTTTGGTTTTATTTGCAGGAAAACCATGGATAAAAGGAAAGAACGCTTCACACCTGTAATTAAGAAGGGGCTTTAGCATCAACTTTTACGCAAAGTTTGAAAGTCTGTGGCAAGAATACATTCAGCTACGACAGGAAAATAACAATAAAAATTGACAAAAAAAAAGGTGGAGAAGTCCACCTGAGTGATGTCCACCAGGGTGGAGCCGACGGAGGAGCCGACCACCTTGGCGGTGATGTCCACCTGGCCGGATCAGATGACGGAGACACCTGCCAGGGTGGAGCAGAAGGTGGAGAAGCCCAACGGGGCGGAACAGGCGCCGGAGACCTCCCTCTGGGCAGAGCAGGCTGTGGAGAGGCCCACCAGGGCGGCGCAGGTGGCGGAGAAGCCCACTTAAGTGACGTGGGCGGTGGAGGTGCCCACCAGGGCAGAGCAGGTGACGGTGAAGCCCACCGGGGAGGAACAGGGGGCGGAGACCTCCCTCCGGAGCAGGCGGTGGAGACGTCCTCCAGGGCGAATCAGGACGGCAGCAGAACCACTCTGGTTCGGCCAGGAAGTGACAGAGCCCTCTTGGGACCATCAGACTGACCTTGTGCCTTCGAGAACCAACCGGCCTTCAGAGAATGAGCCCTTCGGGACCGTCTGGGCTGTGACTGCGCCCTTTTAGGCCGACTAGGCGGCGTTAGTGCCTTCGAGGTCCCTACTGACTGTGAACGAGCCCCTTTGCAACCGCCAGTCAGAGGTGACACCCTTCTAGACCGCCTAGAAGGTGAATACGCCCTACGAGACTAGACAGGAATTGTATTTGCCCTACGAGACCAGACAGGAATAAAGTACACCCTTTGAGACCAGACCGAGAATGGAAGCGCCTTTGGTGACCATACTAATGCTGAGATCTCCCTCCGAGACTGAGCCAACAGAAAAGACACCCTCCCAGACCGACTGGAACCTAATTCGGGGACCTCCATGGGCTGTGCAGCCACCAATGAGGCCTCTGGGGATTCTACGGCCGAAACCGACATCTCCAGTGGTAGTGCAGCCTCCGGTGGACCCGATGGAGTCTTGGTGC
>JAUMHR010000079.1:14512661-14535641 GCA_032361145.1 Enteromius fasciolatus
TTAAAATCTATACAATGTTTGATAGGGAGCCAGTGCAGTGTTGACAGAACCGGGCTAATATGCTCATACTTCCTGGTCCTAGTAAGGACTAGCTGCTGCATTTTGAACCAGCTGTAGTCTATTAATCAAGCGTGGAGAACAACCACCAAATAAAGCATTACAATAATCTAACCTCGAGGTCATAAACGCATGAATTAAAATTTCTGCATTTGAGGTTGAACGCATAGGACGCAATTTAGACATGTTCTTGAAATGGAAAAATTCAGTTTTACAGATGCTAGAAACATGGCTTTCAAATGAAAGATTGCTATCACATGAAGAACTGACAGAGCAGCTATCAAGTGTTAGACAGTGTTCTAGATTATTACCTGTGGGTTTTTTTAGGACACCTCTGTTTTGTCAGAATTTAACAGTAAGAAGCTACTTGTCATTAATTTTTGATATCAGCTATGCATTCCATTAGTTTTTCAATTTGGTGTGTTTCACCTGGCTGAGAAGAAATATAAAGTGCATCAACATGGATATTAAAATCACCTCAAATCATCAAGACTTTATCTGCAGCCAGTACTAACTCGGTTAGAAAATCAGCAAACTCTTTAATAAAGTCTGTGTGGTGCCTTGGTGGCCTGTATACAGAAGCCAGTACAAACATCACAGGGGATTTATAACTATCATATGTTTAGACACACTCTAGATACTGTTACATGCAGCACCATAACTTCAAACGAATTATATTTAAAGCCTGTATTCTGAGAAATAAGGAGAATATTGCAATCAATTGTAGCAACTCCACTCCACCTCCTCTGCCTTTCCGACGTGGCTCATTTTTATAGCTGTAATCTTGGGGTGTAGACTCATTTAAAGTAATGTATTGTAATGTAGATCATTATTAATGATCATTGTAAAGGAGATCACCATTTAAATTAAAAAAATGAAAGAGTCCACTGTGTTGTTGCAGATCTGCTCATTACACGTTTATTGCTGTGTGTAGAAAAACATTTACTCTTCACAGAGGTTGATTGCAGTTCCTAACACCTGATGAGTCTTATCTGGAAGGACATAAAAATAGCGTATTTTACTTAATCGTATGCCGTAGAGAACTTTATTAGAGCTGAGTTTAAAACGCAGCTAAAGTCATCTTACAGCTGTCTTCGAAGTGTCTTCGCTCGGGATGTCTGGTGTTGCCGTCCATCATCCAGGAGGAGCGCTGCTCGGGGCGCGTGATCTGCAGCGCGCTAAAGTCACAGGTGTTCTTGAGGTGACAACCGAAGTGTTTCCTTTCAGGTAAATTCCAGAACCTACTGGTTGTCTCCACGCGACACCACGTCTCCCTCTGCATGTTCAGTTCGTACAGTTGGTCTTGCGTTGATTTTGACATTGTTATTAATGTAGGCTGCTTGTTAAGTCGAATTAGCGTGTGGTCAATTCAGTCATGTTTAAACGGCCGTAACCATGGAAACAAGACTTGTGTCGCCGGAAGTTATTATTGTAGGGTTGCCAGCTCTGTGTAACAAAACCACCCCAAAATAGTCTATCCTCAGGCAAAGACTGTAGATATAACTTCAATCAAAAACTTTAAAGCTTTTGTGCTGTTATAAATAGGTTTGTCAGTGGAACCAATTCAATAGTCATATAATATTATTGCTGCACAAGTGTTTACAGCGTTTTCAGTGCTTGTTTTCAGATTGTTCCAGAATTTTTATGTATAATTTAAAGCTTGTGTAGAATTTATAAAATAGAAGAAAAAAAAATTGGTTTGAACAAATAAAGTGTCTCAGTTAAATATGTGCAGTTTCACATGGCTGGTGCAAATAGTCACATAGCCTAACCAAAGTTTAATTCCTGTTGAAACCTTGAGAAGATGATGGTTGCATCAAAGCTCCAAAATGAAAGGTTAGTAAAGTATGCTAACAGATTTTTGGTAACACATTTTCTTTAAGGTGTCTAGTATTAATACACAAATTCACATGGGCTATATTCCGTTTTAATGGGTGTGGTCATAGAATGAGCCAACATCTTGGTGATAAGTGACTGGTGGGATAACATTGAATTTAGGTAGGCTATAGCCTACAATATAAATCCAGTAGCAGTTGTTACGAAGATTACACTAAAATGTTGCAATGACAAAATATTGCACTTAATTAAAAGTTAAAATATGACAAATAAGTTACAATATTGATGTTGTAATACTGGTAGCACTAATAGGCTATAAAATTTGTAGGCTATGATAATAAGTTAAAATAACAATTTGGTTGTATTTTATGTCTTTTATCTCAGTATTCCTATCAATATGGTTCAAGGCCTTTTTCATACATAACATTAACCCTAGAATATGTGATCATACAATTTAACATAGGTGGACTAAGATATAACATTTTTTTCAAAGGCTTACTAATGATATATTAATTATATTTATGATATTATGAAAAGAGGATTTTATGGGTTAAGATGCCACTTCATATGTAGCCTGTATGGGAAAGAAAAATGGGCCCTGGCCTGTTCTGGGTCACCATCATGACCACCCAGATCATATACTCTGTGACTCATCCTTGGTCTCCCCTCCACAATCAGGTCAGTTTTGGTTCGGCCCGAGAGTAGTTTCCACGGCCCGTGGCACAGCGATGTGGGGCAATCAGGTGTAGCCTGTTAATGATATGGCATTAATGATGAATCTGGTTAAATATTACTCAACATTTGACATATTGGGAATGTCACTTTCTTCTGTTTTTAAAATGATGTACAGCTGAATTCAGGTCAACATTATTAATAATTTAACTTGTTAAGTAGCATTTTAACTTTTAAAACAATTTCATGATTTCTTAAAAAAAACCATAGGTTCCAGTAAAATAAATGCTGGAAATTCTAGCTGGATTTTTGCTCTAAACAGATCTTTTAAGCAATCAGCGTATTCAAGATGATAGTCAATTTTTATTTTGTATTATTTTATTATTTCAAGAGAGTGACAAAATATCAATGCAGCTGGCATTGTAGATGTGCTGTTAAAGAACTGAAGGGCTCGCTCTCCTACTTGCCCCGCCCCATCTGCATTCTCATTGGTCCTCGGCGGGCATATAAACCCACTTACTGTAGTGATCAGAGTAAGCAAATCCGAGGAGGATGTGCACATCACGCCACCATCATCACCCGCATGCTACTGAAGCCGGTAGTGTTCAAGAACATGCTTCCAATTCAGGGCGCTAAATTGTAATTACAGCGTTATTATTAAATTAATCATCTGGAAACGTCATCATTGTCTCTTTATCTCATACGCTTATCGCTTCAGTAAGAAAACTAGAATCGTTTATGTCTGATTAAGTGATTAATTTAGCCGAAATGGTGGCCGGTGAGTTTCTGCAGGAGCAGCATGTTCTGCCCGACAGCACACCTGACGGCGGTGTCACTGAAGGAAATACAGACGAGGACAGCGGCTACAAGCAGCTTTCCAATGGATCGGTGCACATAACGCTGGATCCGAAGGTGCTGGAACAGGAGCTTCCACCTCCGGACGAAAAAGAGGCGATGCTGCCCGGCGAACAGAATAACGAAGCGCTGGAGACGAGACTGTACAGGAGGCGGTTTGCGGTTCTCGTTGTGTTCAGCCTCTATTCGCTCGTCAACGCCTTTCAGTGGATCCAGTACAGCATCATTTCCAACATATTCATGGACTATTATACAGTAACAAACACCGCGATCGACTGGCTCTCCTTGGTTTATATGGTCGCGTATGTGCCTTTAATCTTCCCCGCGACGTGGCTGCTGGATAAGAAGGGGCTGAGGATGACGGCGTTGCTGGGGGCCGGGCTGAATGCCCTGGGCGCGTGGGTAAAGTGCGCCAGCGTGGGGCCAGGCCTGTTCTGGGTCACCATGACCGCCCAGATCATTTGCTCTGTGGCTCAGGTGTTCATCCTCGGCCTCCCCTCCAGAATCGCGTCGGTTTGGTTCGGCCCGAGAGAAGTTTCCACGGCCTGTGCCACGGCGGTGTTGGGCAACCAGGTGTGGCCTGCAAATGATATTGCATTAACTCTGAATTTGGTTTAACAATACTCGACATTTGACATGTTAGGAATGTACAGCTGAAGTCAGGTCAACATTATCAATAATTTCACTTATTAAAACATTTGTTCTAAGTCTGCTTTTAAGCATTCAGTGGATACAAGATGATTGTAGGCTACAAAAAAAAAAAAAAATTACTGACAAAATATATCATACATTTTTTATTAGTAACAAAAAATAATTATTTTACATTATTTTATTATAAAATTATTTAAAAAAACACACAAGATACATCCTTTTTTCCCAAATATTATTTTATTATAATCAAATATTTTATGAGATGGACAAGTTCAATAATATGTAGAATTACAAAATCAGTTTATTACTTTAAAAGAGTTTCTGTTTGAGTTAATAATTGTATGTTATTGTTTTGGCTGTAACTATGATACATTTCTTTCAGGGTGCTAAGCATTTAAACACTGTAATACGAACACCGTAACACTATAATCTAAAGTGCGAGCTAAAGAATTTAACAGTGTGAAAATGGTAAACGGTGCATTCATTCATATATCATTTAAAAACTGTAGTGTTTTATTATTTTATATACTGATTTATTTATTAAACTCTGCAATATATTTCTTTTTCAGCTTGGTGTAGCTATAGGTTTCCTGCTCCCGCCTGTACTCGTTCCCAACACCGCCGATAACAAGGAGCTCATGGGCCACAACATCAGCATAATGTTCTATGGGACAGCTGGAGTTTCAACTCTGCTCTTCCTTCTAACAATATTTGGTAAAAACTTGTATCTACATTTTGTATTGAACTTTTTTCCAGAAGTTGAGAGAACGAGGCAGACCATAAAGAAATAATTGCAACTGATGCGCGTAACAATGCAAATCATGCAAAACAGCCTTTTCTCATATAGTCTGCATGCTTTTATGCCATTATAGTTTACAATACAGAAACAAGTTGCAACTAGTTGACTTGGAACACCTTGCACATGATTTTTGCGTAGGATGATGTGTCGTCTCTCATCAGAACATGGAAATGAGCTGTTTTATAAACATAGACAAGAGATTTGTATACAGCAGTGATCAATATTTTCAAGAGTATCAAAATGAATTCAAGTATGTTAACCCCTCATATCAGCTGTAGACGTGTTCATAGATATAGTCAAGTCACCTTTTTATATAGGCTCCAGGCTCAGCTGGGGTTATATTATTAGAATTATAAGTTCATGTGTATTTGTTTTCTCAGTTATTAAAGACAGACCTCCACTCCCACCCAGCAAAGCACAAGCTGTTCTCTCCACCGGTCCAGCTGAAGACTATTCATACCAGAAATCAATCAACAACCTCTTCAGGAACAAGCCCTTCATCTTGCTCCTCATTAGCTATGGTGAGAAAGACATTTTATTTAATGCAAAATGTAAATTAAGTCGTCCTTTACTCACACTTATGTCCCTCTTAAAACTGCAGGACTTTATTCTGTGGAACAGAACAGCCAATTTGTTTATTTTAACAATTCTATGTATTTAATTAGATAACATTTTTAGACAATGCTTTTATTAATTTATTAAAATTTTAGGGTTAACTGTTTCTTTAATCTCATCTTAATATGTTCCCCATGCTTTTATTCACACATCATATTTTGTCATATATGTTTTGTTTTTTGTTTGTTAGGCATCATGACCGGATCATTCTACTCTGTATCAACACTTCTTAATCAAATGATAATTTTTCATTATCCGGTAAGTGGCATTTGATAAACTCAGCATGAAAATGCCATGCGCATGTGTGTAGGAGTCTTTCCGTGTCCGTCTCAGGCACACTTGGGTTGTGTTTGTCGGGAATGGGCGGCTGGTCACTACTTTATTGTCCAGGCTCTTGCAGTTCATTAGCCACTTTTCATGCATGCCAGCTACTCATGACAGAGCCCAAAGGAAAAGAAAAGCACTGTGTACATTCCCAAGTTTGATGTGTCCGAATGTTCTGCAGGCTTTCCCACCAGGCTTAAGTTTAGTGACCACACACCATGTGATATTTCTTACCGCGCACAACACTTCCATATCTGGTTGTGAGATCCATTTGAAGGAGGTGTCCCTAACAAAACATTGAAAGTTAGTCAAAAGTATTGTAGACCAGGCTCACATTCTAGGCTCGGTTGCAAAAAAGCCCTTAAGCTATAAATACCATTCGTTGTAATTATAAACAAATGATCGCTAATGGTTTCTTGACTTAAAGGGGTTTGTTGCTAATAACTACTGGTTAACAAACTGAAGGCCTGTTGATTTTGCTTTGTGAGCTTTTAATCCCAAAATCCTGAAATCAAAGCTTACTTGAGGACAGTGTTACATTTACATTTATTCATTTAGCAGACGCATTTATCCAAAACGAAGGCATTATGCTTGTAATTACTATCATGTTAAAAAGGATTGAGATGCTCATTTAAACTCTTAAAAACTCTTTCTTTAGGGAGAAGAGGTGAACACAGGGAGAATCGGCTTGACTTTGGTTGTGGCTGGAATGTTTGGCTCCATACTGTGTGGAATCTGGTTGGATCGTACTAAAACCTATAAGTATGTATATCTGCCAAATATTATTTTCTTCATATATTAAGATTTTAATCGAATTTTCATGGCTTTTAAGTATTTAGCCCATATTAGTGTCTTATTTTGATTATTAGCAGCTAATCTTTTCATCTTAATCAAAGATTTCTCAAATTTTGGCTAAATATTGTGGACAAACATGGTCTGTTTATTGCGTAGTTCACACACAAGTCACTTTTAAACCAACCTGCTTTCTTTTGGTCAGTTCTTTTTGTAAATGTGTGCGGCCAACTACAACTCTTTGTGAAATATGCAATTCTGGATTATTATTGAAAGATAGATTGAAGGATAAATACAACCTTACCCTTATTCATTTTAAATCGGATTATCCCTCAACACTTCATTTTCTTGTCATTTAGATTGACTACATTGTTCGTCTACATCCTGTCCTTCTTTGGAATGGTGGTGTTCACATTCACGCTGAACTTGGACAACCTGCTTGTTATCTTTTTCACTGCTGGTGTCCTAGGGTAAGTCTGCTACTAGAGTTCAACCTGTGTACCTGTTACTACCATTTCTGTAATTAGTATATTGATTGATAAGTCCAGGCAGGCCACTATTCCTTTGTTCTCCCCACCACACATAGTTTGTATATACTGTACATACTGTTTTATTTATTTATATATATATATATATATATATATATATACAGTGGGTACGGAAAATATTCAGACCCCCTTAAATTTTTTCACTTCACTGCTAAAATCATTTAAGTTTTTTTTCACACAGCACCCCATATTGACAGAAAAAAATTGAAAAATTGAATACTTATGCAAAGCAAGATGCTGCCACCACCATGCTTCACTGTTGGGACTGTATTGGACAGGTGATGAGCAGTGCCTGGTTTTCTCCACACACAATTAAGGCCAAAAAGTTCTATCTTGGTCTCATCAGACCAGAAAATCTTGAAGTCTTTCAGGTGTTTTTTTTTAGCAAACTCCATGCAGGCTTTCATGTGTCTTGCACTGAGGAGAGACTTCCGTCGGGTCACTCTGCCATAAAGCCCCGACTGGTGGAGGGCTGCAGTGATGGTTGACTTTCTCCCATCTCCTGACTGCATCTCTGGAGCTCAGCCACAGTGATCTTTGGGTTCTTCTTTACCTCTCTCGCCAAGGCTCTTCTCCCCCGATAGCTCAGTTTGGCCGGACGGCCAGCACTAAGAAGGGTTCTGGTCGTCCCAAACATCTTCCATTTAAGGATTATGGAGCCCACTGTGCTCTTAGGAACCTAAGGTGCAGCAGAAAATGTTTTGTAACCTTGGCCAGATCTGTGTCTTGCCACAATTCTGTCTCTGAGCTCTTCAGGCAGTTCCTTTGACCTCATGAGTCTCATTTGCTCTGACATGCATTGTGAGCTGTAAGGTCTTATATAGACAGGTGTGAGGCTTTCCTAATCAAGGCCAGTCAGTATAACCAAACACAGCTGAACTCAAATGAAGGTGTAGAACCATCTCAGGGATAGCACCGGAGTTAAATATATGAGCGTCACAGCAAAGGGTCTGAATACTTAGGACCATGTGATATTTCAGTTTTTCTTTTTTAATAAATCTGCAAAAATGTCAACAAATCTGTGTTTTTCTGTCAATATGGGGTACTGTGTGTACATTAATGAGATAAAAAATGAACTTAAATGATTTTAGCAAATGGCTGCAATATAACAAAGAGTGAAAAATCTAAGGGGGTCTGAGTACTCTCTGTACCTACTGTATATAAATATATATATATATATATATGTTTGTATATTATCTAATTATACTATATTACCATATATTATTAACATATTGTTTTATACAGTATAATATATCTTTATATTACATACATTGACTAAAAACTTTATATATTTTCAGGAATAGCTTTTAAAGAAATAATACATTTATTCAGGAAAGACACATTCAACAAAAGTGATAGTAAATACATTCATAATGTTACAAAAGCTAAAAATATTTATCTGATATTAATATATAATCTATATTTATATTATTAATATTTATTGATCAAAAGCAAATGTTTAGGAAATTCTTATGAACATAGAAAGAAAAAAGCAGTAAAAACAGAAGTGGTCACGGGTCAGGTTTTGCTTCCCCATTGTTGTTTGTTTCACTTGATAATGTTTGTACAGTACATGCCGTACATTAACTTGTGTGACATATAACATATGACTCATGTTACTACTATTCTTTTCGAAAGGTTTTTTATGACCGGTTACCTTCCCATTGGCTTTGAATTTGGCGTCGAAATCACATACCCTGAGTCGGAGGGCACATCATCTGGTCTTCTGAATGCATTTGCACAGGTATGTATGACCTGCTCATTCCTGATTTTAGTTGATCATTTCCATACACCATGGTAACCACTTTCACTTTGAAAAGCTTGGCAAGATGCACACCTGCACTGAAACATTGCTCTATGTATCCTCTAATATGTTGAAGAACAGGATTAAATTTTTCTTGATTCTTACTTGCATGTTTTTGTCTCATACTCTACTGTCTTTAATTTTAGGTGTTCGGCATAATTTTTACTCTCATCCAAGGGCAGCTTACCACAGTATACAAGCCACTCATTGGAAACATTTTTTTGTGTGCTTGGATCCTCCTTGGCATTGTTCTAACAGGTTAATTTCCTATTAAAAGGCTTTTCTTTCATTATCAGTGTAGTTAATGAATAGCATTGACTGTGCATTCTGTGTTGTTTTTACAGCTCTGATTAAATCAGACCTCAAAAGACATGGCGTCAATGTGAGCAGTATAAACAAAGGACAAGCAGTAAGTCCAATCTTTATTTTCCAGTGTTGCCTCTCATCACTTTTGTCAACTAAATAGAGAGGCTCAGCTATTCTAATCTTAATAATGTGACGTGGAAGATATCTCAGTACATTTATAATCAGTTAAGTGCAATATCAGTGCAAGATCAAAGTCAAAAAGTACAAAAGCCATACTGTGTGTCTGAGAAAACCAGCCAAACTAATCTATGAAAACAAGAAACAGTTTAACCTAGCAATATTAGAGTAATATGTAATGTTAACAAATTGAATATATATATATATATATATATATACAAACAATTTATATTAAAATTGTTATTATTTATTATATTTTTATTTTATTTTTTTCTGGAAAATGATTGTAATATAAAACAACACATATTTTTATGGCCAATGTACAAAAACATTTATATTATAAAACCATAATACAATTTTAATATGTATATTAAAATTCATTTTTAAATAATTATGATGTATATTCATATTATATTTATATCATTTTTTTCGTATTATTTTATAGTTATTTTTTAGAAAACAAATATAATATAAATCCACACCACATGTACACTACCATTCAGAAGTTTGGGTTCGCTTTGATATCTTTAAAAAAAATTGAAGTTTATTCATGTATTCATTATATTCATAAAGTATATTCAACTTTTATTCAGAGTTTTATTTTAAATAAATGCTGTAAATCTTGAAAAATGGCTTTCACAAAAATGTTATGCAGCATGGATAATAGTAATCCATGGATAATAAAAAACAAATGTTTTACCAAATTAGCTTATTAGATTTATATCTGGTGGATAAGACTGGAGTAATGGCTGCTAAAAATGTTGCCATCATAGGAAAAAAATAATATTTTAAAATACATTTCTATAGAAAACAGCTATTTTAAATTGTAATAACATTTCACAATATCACAAAATCTTAATTGAAACCGTGTTTGTCCCTTGAAGGTTCCCACTGAACTGCCTTCTGAAAAAGCCTCCAGTGACGTCAAGCTGGAGTCTTCTAGCTTACCTCATGAGACTTCAATTTAAGTCTTAAACACCTCCAACAGCACATCAGACATCACAACCGATCACAGACTCTCCTGAGATGACTTGAAATCTCCTTAGTTTGCTGTAACGTTGATGTTAAAAAGAACTTTCATTGAAAACGGACAGTGATAATTGTTCACAAGTAATTAATTTCTCCAAATCTAGGCTGCATTGTGCATATACAATCTGTCTTAAAATGATACATGCATGATGCTTTCTATTTGTTTCAAGAATCATGGACCAAATATGAGGTATTTAACTGGGCTTGTAATGTCCATATGCACAATCCTTTTAGTGTGTTTGAAACAGCATGTTTGCTTGCTTCGTCTCAAAGACATTTCTGACTGTGCTACTGTGAAGCAATGTTGTTTATTTCTCACGTCTGCTGTTGCACTGAAGAACATCTACATGTAATAGTTCCACAAAGGCCATAAATTCCCATTTTATTTGTTGAGGATGATGAAGATTGCCCATGCGTTAAATGAAGAGTGTTATATAAACCGAAAAGGCTTATTATGTCAAATGTTGTGCATGGGTAAACACAAATGCTATTCTCTTACCATGATGTTGTCATTTCAAGTTTTTATGCAGTCATTGTGAGGTAAAAATCAAATGTTGTGTATTGCTTTTTTGACCTGAAAAACACAAAAGAACATAATACTTTTCTGGAGAGCACAACTCGATCTGACAGCATTTATATCGCATTATGAATGTTTTTGGTTAAAAAAGGAATGTGATCTATTTACAAGAGTGTGTCGCTGACAGGCCTTGCGAGGTTTTCTGAAATTTGATACCTCAGATGTGTGATAGAAAGAAGCACTGTTATTTTATAAGCCTAGGTTTGCCTTTTATTAAATACTTTTTGTATTTTAGATGCATATTTATTGGAAAATTGCTTTTTGTATTTATTAATTTTTTGTTTCAATTTCTACTGTTTCTACATAGTAGTATACATGTTGGTTAATGAAGGCAGCTGTGCAAACTTGGGTTGCTGGGAAAATTCCCTGTAGAGTAAAACTCTAAGAACTTGTTAGCATTACACTCTGAACACTGGAGGAGTGGAAGTGTCATATGTTTCCATCACTGCTGTTGTAAAGTAATAAAAAAGAATATTGCTCAAATTAAATTAAGCAGTTTGTTGATTAAAATACAAAAATACTGGTCCAATAAAATGTTAAATGAGATGTAAATATAGTACAAATATTTGTAATGTGAGAAGTACTTGAATGGATAAAATATTCTGACAGTATTTGGTTTATATAAGTTTTTTTTTTTTAACTTATTTATTATTTACTTATTTTTAATCGAATTTTTATTCATTTTAATCTTATTTCTTATATTTACACTGTTTTTCTCTAAGCTTTTCCACATGCCCAGTACCAATCTATTTAAACTCCCCCTGGAAAACATCTGAATATGTAATCCGTTTTAAAAAGTAACTACATCTGTTTAATTATTACGAATTACGAATTATTGTGAATAGTAGGCCTCTAAAGTTTCCAAGAAAAACAACTATAGATAGAATACGCAGTTTAAATTATCTACAAACCAACTATTTCATTCAGGTTCGTGCTGAATGAAATACATTGCTACCTTTCAACTTGCAGTTGGTTCAAGTTTAAATGTAGAACTTTAGCGCCCTCTAGTGATCATACGGGACAGATGTCATTTGTAACTCATGACAAACGCCATTCCATTCCACAGTTTTGATGTGTTTTATCGAAACAGCTGTTTTGCCTGGGGTAATTTGAACTTCACGCTAAAGGGAGAGCAAAAGCTAAAACCATTCTCAAATTACTGAGTAATGGACGTCTCCTGCATTTCTGAGACTAATCTCTCATTTTAGAAACCTAGAGGAGATATTTTTATAAAATTTTGGTGAATTTAGCATGTAATTTTGATAAAATAATCACATTTGGCAACCAAGTTCTGTGTTGTATTTATTGCTTGATGAGTGGGTTCAGGTGCGTTCTATAGGGGAAACATTTAAAATATGCAGCACTATGGATGATTCATTCTGCGTATATACCTCTGTTGATGGGAGATATCTGAAATATGCTTCTGTGTCTGAGCAGTGAGTAACAGGGTGTTGTTGCATACCACCACTGCTCATATGAAGGCAACAGGAATAAAATATATAAGATCTTTTTATATGAAATTTAAATTAAATATAAGCCAATTCCACCCCATCCATATATTTTAGACAGTATTGGTTTTTCTTCTTTATCTCTAAAGCCACACTAGTGGCATTGTTTCTCAATGGCTCTGGGTTTAATATAGTTAATTTAAACCTTACAAATGCACTTCTGTCACTTGAAATGCAATAAATATGTTTTTAGTTTAGTTTTATTTCAAGGAAACATTTTTAATTTTCATTTAATATAACTTGATGTACTAAAATACCTAAAATGACTTAAAACTATATGGACACATTAAGTATGTAGTATTTCAGTGATACTAAATTAACTACAATTTTTACTTTCATGGGTTTTAGGCCATTATTTCAATTATTACAAAATTATATTGTCTTGATTTGACACACACTATCACTTTAAATGCACATTTTAAAAGCTCACATAAGAACCCTGCTGGATACACAACGAATGTTCACGCCCATTTCCGCTATTTTGGCCAATGACATGCGGATCTATTGCCCATATATGGAATTGATCCCGCCTCGCTTTGTTGCTTCGTCCAATAATAAGCCGGGAGAACGTGGTTGGCTGTAGTTTATGGTGATACAATAACAGTACCAAAAACGCTAGAGCGAGTGACCGTTTGTTGAGACCGCCGGTGAAAGCCGTTACACGCCTACTCGGAAAAACAGATCATTCATTAATACTCTACAGTCAGGTGTTAAATCATTCTACCGTGGATTATTTAGCCTGCGATTCCTCCGCACGAATCTGGCGTCTCCTCAGTGTGTTTAGCGAAAGGATGAAGTAGTTTCTGTGGCACAACTACAGAATGCGGTTTACTGGGAACATATATGACCATTTCTGAGCAGAAGCACACTCAGCCATAGTTTGCTACAGAAATGATATCGCTGACTATTTTTCTTCCTTTGGATCTTTTTCAAACCACCTGATTTTCTTATACTTGAGCAGGACCGAGCAGTTTTGGCACATTAGTATGTATGCTCGAGGTGCAACATGTCTTTGTGCATGAATGCTGGGCAGTCATAACTGATCTGGGGAAAAACAAGGGGAAACTCCCCCCTCGGAAGACTTCTGAACAATGACCGGACCAAGCGCCACCAGCAGCGGCTCAACGGCCAAGATCAGCAGACACGGTCGGTCCAAGAGCACCAGTACCTACTGTCACACTACGGGTCTGGCGGCTGAATCCTCCTCATCCACGGCCGCAAACAACACCGGCAGGTCTTCCGGAGAGGAAGAGGAGAAAGACGGCGGGGTCCCGTTTTTTGTGAACAGGACGGGCTTTCCCATAGACACTGTCACCTGGGAGAGAATGTGGACACACGTCGCCAAAGTTCATCCTGATGGACAGGAGATGGTGGACAGAATACGAAATGCAACACACCTCCCTAAAGTAAGTGGAAAGTAATTCATTATTTATGTAGCCTCATTTAAATATCTCAAAACATGTCTAGACAACATTTTTGGCGTCAAATATGTCTTAAAATAATATTTTATGCCCCAACACGTTATTTTGTTAGACTCATATGCAAGATACACGTACATCATATGCATATGCTCCTCCTATGTAATATGATGCATAAAATGTTGGTAGGCAGCTTAGTTATGTAGTCCCTCAATTGCTGTAAAATGCTGTCCAAGCAGGCAACATATTTATAAAACTCCCAAAAGGTTTCTTGTGTGACAAGCTGCTAGGTTTTAAGTGACAGCCATGGTATGTGTGTTTGTACAGACGAGATGTCAGAAAATTGATAATGGATATGAAAATGCAGGATGGTCAGATGGTACAATCATGTTTCTGGACATCACATCCATTAGTACATATATTATTATTATTTTACCTTGGTATATATGAAGGATTTTATAGGTAATGCCATCTGATACTGTAGTAAACATGCCTTTTTTGTGAAAGTAATATTTGGCGTTGTACTATCTTAAGTTTGAGGTCATTTTTTTTTTAAATAAATTAACACTTTTATTCAGTAATGTGTTTAAATAAGTGTATAAAAAGGTTGCAAAATATTTCTATTTCAAATAAATGCTGTTCTTTTGATCTGTCTGTTCATCTAATAAACCTGAAAAATCTTTTTTCACAGTTTCTACATTATACTAAAACAGGGAATATATATGTTAAATTGTAATAATAGTTCCAAAATATTAGTGTTTTTGCCTTTTTTCATAAGAAACTGTTGAACCAACAAAATTGGCCTATATGTGAAACCTCGGACACATTTACAGGAATGGTGTTTATATATAAATAGCATCTCACAAACTGCCATTTGTGTGACCCAGTTTCCACCAAGAGGAAGTGTAGACCGTGTGACATGTGAGGTGGATTTACTCATCCATGGGTTTTCCTACACTGTCACATTGTCCCTTATGATAATTTAATTACAAACCAGGCAAATGAGAGATCTGATCCTACCAATGACATCTGCGCAGAAACATGCCTTGGTTAATGCACCTTAAACGAGGAATGATGCCATGTGGGGATCTTAGGACTTTCACTAGGATTTATCTTGCTGCCATGTCCCTTTACCGCAATGTTGTTCTAACCTCCAAACATAAACCAATCAGACCTGATCAGGCCTCATAGAGCATGCAAATGAAGTGCCTCGGAGAGGATAAAGTGAGTCTTAATCACAGACTAAGTAATCCCCAGTGCACAGACGGACAGCATTCGCTGGGTCAAACTGTGTGTTTATACTGGCTCTTTGTTTTAGTTAACGCTATTGTGCATTCCCGCACACTCGTATGTGCTGATGTTTGCAGAACAAAGGCGTCCGATTGGTCGAAAGTGTTGAGTCAGATCCCTAGATGTTAAAGTGATTTATTAAGGGACATTCCTTACCAGCAAGTGTTAAACAGGTGCGTGGAGTGAATCCATCAGATCAGCCAGATTAGGAGTCACTTGAACGGCTGTGACACAAGCCAGACATTCCTGTTAGAGCCATGAGACGGAGAGTGACGGTCCATGGGAAAGAACTCACTGCAAACCTGTATATGACCACGCTGATGGAGAATCAGTCTCCAGCGATAACCTTGGAGCCGAGGACACTGCAGTTATTATGTAAACAAACCACATACCAGTACAGTGCTGTCCGTTTGTACAGTTAAACAATAATTGAAAGCTAAATCGAGTATTAATTATTATATACAGAACAGTTGCACTTGCTATTTTAGATTTGGTTTTTGATATAATCCATCTGCTAGAGTGCTGTTAGAGACGATCTGTGTAGTTAAATAATTTTTTGTCTTTGCATTGCATCTTCCACAGAAAAATGAAGCATGCACTACTGTTGTCAACACTGCTAATGTTTTATAAGCACTAAATTGAAGGCTGTGTGATGCTGAAAATCAAGCTGTCTATCACAGTAATATAATCAATTCTAAACAATATTAAAACAGAAAGGTTATTGTAATAATATTTTACAGTGTTACTTTTTGCTGCTTTTTTTATTATATGGCCGTTATTTATTATGAAGCTTCTTTCAAAGGGATAGTTTACACAAAAATGACAATTCTGACTTTATTTCTCACCCTCATGTTGTTTCACTGACAAAGTGTTCATCTTCAAAACACCAATGCAGAGTTTTCTGGAAAAGAGAAGAATTGTTGAAAGTTGTAAATTGTGGTGCATGCATGCTTAAATGCTGCCAATGTTCTGGTAATGATCTTTCACGTTTGTTTTTTTGAATATAATCCATTGCTAGAGTGTTATTAGGGATAATCTGTATAATTCCTGTTGTTTTGTCTAGCATTTGGGCCAATTGTTTTTGGGTCGTTCCTTCACATCTCAACGAGACGTCCACAGCTACAAATTTGGATTTTATTCATAGTGAAGAAAATGAAGCCAAAATATAAAGTTTTGTAATTCTTATTTCCTAGGCAATGAATGATTTGGTCAAAAACATACGTGGGTCACTTTGCATGCAGCTGATATAATCTTTTAAAAAGGAATGTCTGAAGAACAAATAATGTTGAAGTTATAAATGAATCATGTTTACCTCTATAAACATACTCAAAATAGATAGTTTCAGTGACTGTAACTTAGAAGGACCAGTTGCTTTACAATGACTTTGATCCTGTAACGACGGAAAAGTCTACATCTGTTAGATGGACAAATGTTCTGGCCAGCTTGTATCGTCACCTACAGTAGTGAGTCTCAAGTTTCACTACAGTCCCCCCGGGTGAGCAGAGGTCAGCTAATGGCACTGTGAGTGTGGTTTGTGGCCTATTTATTGCTGACCTCCTTTCAGGGTTTGAGAGACCCAGTTGAGCCACAGTGGGGTAGAGCGTAGATGTAAATGAAACCACTCTAAGAGAATTCAGGCTGTCAGAATCAATATTTAGAGTGTCATTTGTATCCAGACACATTTTTGGAAATCAATACTGAATTGAAAGCCTGAACACAAATTAAAATGATAACTGTGCTTTGATCATTTCAAGCAGCAGTTCTCAACAGCTGGGTTTATGTTCTGGACAGTGGAAGTGACATTTGAAAGAAGGCTGCATTTCTTGAATCAAAAACATAGTAAAAACAATATTAATGGTGTTCTGCTTACTATTATATGATAAAAATGTTGTATTTGTATCTTGAAGCAAAACAAATATTGAGAAACACTGCGTTCCATTCCATCAGCGCCATTTTAATGAAGCTATAAGTATGAATTGAGACATTGTACAATGCTGTGCTACTTTATAATGCATTCAAAGCCTCTAGAAGTCAGCACAGAGACGGACAAGACTGTACTATCTTGCCTTTCTATAGTTTCTCAATTCTCTTGCACTGGGCAGTGAGAGACAAAGAGGAAACAGGAGATGATTCCCTTTCTCATTTCCTCCCGTGACCCAGCAGTTTTGCATGCCTCCAAAACACATGGTGCTCTTACTGAAAATAAAACCCAATGCATAATTTCTGCCAACATTTATACGAAGCTTTGGTTTAATGCTGTAAATGTGTAAAGCCTTTTTTTCTAGCTTTCGTTAATTGCTTCTTTTCTTGTGATGAATGGAGGCTTGTGTGCGAGAGGATGACCTTTGTTCATTGCTAATTCTCTTCACTGTCCTTTTGCAGTTAGAAGTGTCATTGAAGGGGTTTCAAATGATCAATGAGGCACTGTTTCTATAGATGATAAGGACTTTTCATGCCACTGAGACATCAGAATCTGACTGATGGTTACAGAAGTCACCTTGTGAAAAGACTGAGAACATGAACAAAAATGAAATGCTACATTATCACAGTGTATACCCGCAGCTATTTACTTAGTATTTATAACAGCTTATGTCATACCGAAGTACCATGCATTATTACACACATCAATTTAGTTTTTGCCAAGGCAGAGAATTATGAGTGTATACAAATAATTCAAGATGACACATGTTCAACTTGATGTTTTTAATATAGCAACAAATCCAGTTGAAATCTGAACCACTGAAACCCTGCCAATAAAAGTTAGCTAGGAGTATAGCATCTAAGAGGCAATACAAGAATTAAGATATAGGACCTGTGCACATTGGGCAAACCAGAATTTAGTCTTCAGTGTCACATTAAGAAATCATTCTAAAATGCTGATTTGGTGATCAAGAAACATTTCTTACATATATTAATGTCAAAAACGGTTGTGTTGCTTAATATTTTTATATTTTGCAGGATTCTTTGATGAACAGAATGTTTAAAAGAGCAGCATTTGTTTGAAATAGAAATGTGACGTAATAAATGTCGTTCACTTTTGATCAGTTTAGTGTGTCTGGCTGAATGACAGTTGAAGGATATTGTTTACTAATTCTCTCTGTTTTCACAGCACCCCGTGCCATTGGTTCCAAACTTTAAGCCATCGATGTCTGTGCCTGATTGGCTCCATGCCGTCCAGAACTACATGAGAAACTTGCAGTATCCTTTGCCCTCCACTAACCGTTCGCTCTGGAAAACTTTGACGGATGAATTCTTCTTGATGCATTATGGATTCATTTCTTTGGAGTGTCAGTAATGCTTTTTTTCTAAGTGTAATTTATTCAGTCAGCTTGAGTTATTCAAAGTGCCTTTTTGGTTGGAGTGTCAGTCACTTTAATGTAGAGTGATATTAGCCACGGGTCTGCATACTCTGATTATTACAGCTTTCTGCCTCATGCTTTAAACGCTGCCAGTGGAAATGTGTGGTATATAATTTGATATAGATTAAAGCTTGCCCGTATATGAAACTTTGTTGAAAGTGTATACATGCTCTACCGTAAACTGACGTAAACATTCCCAGAATTCCCTGCATTGCATTTTAAATTTTGTTTGCGTTTGTTAGGTTTTTATTTTTTTTACAGATAAGTTTGTTAGGGTTGTATGTTACATATAATGTTTACATTTACATTTATATCGATTATTACAGTTTATTATTAGAAATTATGGTATTTAACTGTAAATTTATCCTAAAACTGTAAGACAAAAAAAATTGTTACTGTATTTTTCATGGTTTTATTCTGGCAACTACAGCTGCAGTTTTTTTTTTACCGTAAATATTTTTTTTTACAGTGTGTAAAATGCAAAAAAATGCAATGCAGGGAACAGTTTTACCGTTAAAATCACGGTCATTTTTTACAGTATAGCCAATGTTTAGTTAAGTTTGTTTATTGCGTTAAGTTGGAGTTTGTAAGTTGGATATTGCATTGTCTATACATGATTCAGCTTCTGTAGACCTGTATATTCATTATTGTGAATTTATACAGAATTTACTCCCACAAATACAGCAATGTCTGTGAAGAGTAATGGGTTCAACAGGATATTGTTCGCAGCTGTGCATCATGCATGAGTCGCAATGAAAAACAGGAAAACAAGGCTTCCTAAATGAGCCGTACAAACTTCACGTAGCTCTTTAACTGCTGACAGATACAACCATACGGGAACACAGTTCTTTGAGATTAAGAAAACCAGACCTCTGAGTGGGTAAGTGATGCCATCGTTGAGGTATTTTCATCATCCTGTCTGTCTGCCCTGTCTTTCCTGTTTTTATTCTTTTCTTTTTCCTGTTCCTTGTTATTTTACACTTAATTTGCACTCATGGTGGTAAATTTAAAAAGATGGGCTCTCAGAATGATGTTTTGCAGGTGTGATATTTATTTAAAAAAGTGCCCTTTTACAAAATACAGAGCTTATAACCAAACATGAAGAATTCATTTTACTTCGAAAAGAAGTCATTGACCCTGTATCGCATAAATTCAATCTCTTTCCAGGTTGATGGAGACCGCCAGAGAGATGATACGAGAATCACTTCCCATCAAATGCCTTGAAGCAGTTATCCTTGGAATGTATCCTTTATTTTTTATTGACAATTGTGTTGTTATTGTTAACAAAAACTAAAACTATTTAAAAAAATGATAATAATTGACACAATAAAATTAAATATAAATCTTGTATCAAATCAAGTATATATATATATATATATATATATATTTAATAATAATAATAATAATAATAGAAACCAATGCTGTTACACTAAACAAAAACATTTATTTGGATGAGATTAATCATTTGACAGAACTAATAGAAACATTAAAAAAACTAATACAGTACTATAAATATTATAGAAACAATAAAGAAATAATCAAATTAAATATGAATATTATATGAAAAGCTTTGATATTATATAAAAAATAATATTTGAAATAAGTTTGTTATAAATATTGTGAGTAATTGCTGAAAAAATTAAATTAAATGCTCAATTTGTGAACAAATAATATAAAAATAACTCAACTGCTGTTAATCTTAATCTTAGTTTTTCTTAATCAAGGAATTAAGAAAAATTGAGAGAAAATGAAATAAAACATGCATGATAAATAATAATATCATGCATTTAAAAAAACAATAGATGTCGGTGGCACTCACACTTTCTTCTGAAAATGTAGAAATCTAGTGTGTGTTTTCTTTTTAGTTTTGAAAATCCTTCAGTCCCTAAAGTATAAATCGGTTCTCATAAAAGTAATTATCACTATCGAGCACATGTGTCGTGGGAAAGCCCCATACTTTTATTTTTATTGTTTGACTCAGTTGCTGAAATTGTGATGGAGGGACAAAGCAGAGATCTATCAAAGGCAATGTGCTTCATATCACTGTCTTCCCTCATGATCCCCCACTCAGCCCGAAGCTTTTACGTTCAGCTGTTGCTAGGAAACTAGGAGTCGTAGTAGATTCTCCTAAAGGGAGGCACAGCTTCCTGTCCATGCAGTCGATGCAGCTGTGCCATTCTATGCCACTGGGAGGGTGAGTTCTTTCAGGAACTATTAGTGTCAGGCCGCTCATCAGATCCAGGCCAAGGGTTAACAAAAGGTGAATGTCATCTCCATGCAAATGCTAAGTGTAACAGAAATGTTGTGAGGAACTGCTTTACAGCTTGTGGTGTATTTCGCGAGAGCTGCAGTGTGGACTTCACTTTGAGTTAAGCATCTCATGGGTAATTAGTAGAAAATCTGCGTGCTGATTTGTAGTGAAGAGCGGGAAGATGAAGGGTTCCAATTTACGGCACTTTGAGATTTTGTATCTTTGTATACAAAACCTGTCTTTTAATCTGCAGCGCTCTCAAGGGACTTTCCTACAGTCCCAGAGCACTCAAACATCATAATGATGAGTATTGGAGCGTCAGAGAACACTGAGGCTATTGTTGTTGTAAAGTTAAAATTGCTGTAAGTTGCTGTAAGTCATGTGTTTTTTAATACTACACATTAAAATGTTTTTACTGAACAAATAGATGTGTAACATCTATCATGTTCAACCCTCATTCTGACCCTCGGTCTGTAGTGATCCATTTTAGTCATATGCAAATGCATCATTCCTTGTAATGTCACAAATCCCACAATATCCAAACGAGCTTGGTTAAATAAATGTAATGATTCCTCTAATAATCACTAACTCTAATAGAATAATCCACGCCACACATATATAACGGCGCTAAAGAAAATTGTTCTTCACTTTCGAAACATGATGAATTAATAAAAATGTTTGAAGAGGTTGAGTGTTTAAAGTGGCAGATGACAAAACTGCAGCTTGTGCTTTATAATAAACCAGACTTGATCACTCGTTGATGTGGATGGTAATATGGTTCTCATTATTGCTCTCCTTTCAGGTTTTATCTGTGATAGGTATCATCTTAATGATAGGTAAGTTGACTATTTGCAAAGACCCACTCCCCTTTGTTACTGTTGCTATGTCTGACAAGCCATGCCGCTCTCACGCAACACATCATGCTTTCATGCAGTAAAAAATATATCGTGGAGCGACGAGAACGCTGACAACGTACTGACAGACAAAACAGGGCAGGTTACTTTTGGCATGAATATATCAATCGATATATATCGCCCAGCCCTAAGCTGAACATCAGAAAGATATCCTAATAATAATTTTCTCAGCTGTAGATGATGGATTTAAAAAAAAAAATTATGTAAAACTAGTTTTAGCTTTTATGTATTGCTTTGGCTTATGTGAGCAGGCAGTATTCTTTTCGACTGCGACATCAGCATTTTTTTTTAGCTATTATATCACAAAGACAACCCAAAGCGAAGTGTTTGGTCTTCCCCTTTCTTCATGCAGAATTGTCTGGGTGGACATAAAGAGATAAAAAGATACTCAAATTAAGTGAAAATGACAGCACAGTGTGCTTGGAACCTATAGCAGAAGTAATCCCTCAGGGTTGGGAATGCGTGTATTGCAGATAAGAGTTCTAGGCACTGCTGCTCCGAGGATCACATGGCCCTGCTGATGGGTAATGTGATCCTCTGGTGTCTTCTCATTACAGCACTGGTGGGGGGTTCTGTGGGTGTGTGTATGTGTACTACACACAGAAAGAAGGAAACTCAAAAGACCTGCAGACGAACAAAAGCTACTGAATGAGCCTGTATTTACTTCAAATAACAACAAAGTTTTGTGTTCAAAATAATGAAATGAATAACTGGGTTTACCATAACCATAAAAAAAAAATCTAAATGTGACTTCTTTGCTTTCTCACTTTGTAAAGTAAAAAAATTCTTAGTAAGAAATGTTTGATTTACTTATTGCAAAGATTTTCACCAAACTTTTCTGCAGATGATACAAAAGCCTCAATTATTTTATTCAATTTGCAGCCTCACTGTCCAAATATACAGTGCCTATATCTAAAATGTATTTTGTATTTGTATTTTTGTAATGCGAATGTATTTACTGTAATGTAACTGTATTAAATTACTGTAACTAATGCTAGTTTAATGCATTCCTGCTGACGCTCACCTAAAGGATTATTAGGAACACCTGATAAATTTCCCATTAATGCAATTATCTTATCAACCAATCACATGGCAGTTGCATCAATGCATTTAGTGGTGTTGTCCTGGTCAAGACAATCTCCTGAACTCCAAACTGAATGTCAGAATGGGAAAGAAAGGTGATTTAAGCAATTTTGAG
>JAUMHR010000079.1:14546171-14563316 GCA_032361145.1 Enteromius fasciolatus
TCGACTGAAGAAAGAAAGACATGGACATCTTGGATGACATGGAGGTGAGTAAATTATCAGCAAAAGTTTTTTTTAAAAGTGAACTTCTCCTTTAAAGGAAAGTTTGTAATATAGGTTGTTTTAAAATTTCTTAAAGATAGTGTAAAAAAAACGCTAATTTTACCAAAACAGCTCTTTAGGTGGGTGGGTGTTTCAAGAGTAGTCAAATAAAGCGCATCCATCCATAATAAAATGTGCCTCACATGGCTCAGAGGGGTAAATAAAGGCCTGGCTACTTTTGGACACCCGCCGTCTTCCATTTTATTCCCAGCTTGGAAGAGCAAGGATAAGGATATTATATATATATATACACCTATGCTTTGAGGGTGACTAAATGCCTTGGCAACTATTTCAAATGTATTTTCAGTTTAAGCTGAAGTACTAAAGTGAATAAAATAAAAAAAAATTAATGTGGGTGTGTGTATATATATAGAGATATGATTTCTTGAAATGAAGATATTGAAAAAACAAGCCCCATCACAACCGTCAAAGACGCTCATCTAGAGTATGTTTGCGTTAAGCTATTTAAAAATACCACAGCAACGTCCCCTATGTGTGTTTGAACTTGAGCCATTGAGTTTAATTACATGTTGTATTGTAGTGCTGCAGTCTAAAATGATTGTTGTCTCACAATGCTGTAATTATTTAGTCAAGCTAATGCACATCTACTGTAAGATGATAGAATGAACCGCACATGGCACGAAATGATGCCAAAGTTTAGTCTTCAGATCTGTGGAGCTCCTGCTTCCTGATTGGAGCTATTTTTGCTATTCCATAGCACCTTCCTGTCACATGGCCTGAGATGTTAATTACTGAGCCCCACACATAGTGTGCCAGGCAGCTGCTGAAACACACCACCCGTTTAACGTCAGCATCACCCTCAATTACACCGTAGAACTGCACAGCACATGCATCTCTCCGCAGATGAGTTTGTTAATTCACTTACAGAGGAAGGAATTATGAAGTTATGAAATAAAGTCATGCTGAATCTGCTCTCCAACCCCCACAGTTCTGCAGCGGATGAGGTTTTGCCTCTGTCATGACAATTCCCTGAAGATATGTAGCATTGTGACAGTCCTTGAAGCTCCCAAAGGGAAACATCTTAAACAAATACTACACCTATTATACAAATACATACAGTACTTTATAAAAAATAAAAGTATTATTTACTCACCCTCATGTTATTTCAAACTTGTATGGTGTGGATTGTTTTATAACAGTAGTTTATATTTTATTTAGGCTAAAATATGAAAAAGCATGTAAGTTATGGGACTTGTTTCTGTGCAAGGCTTGCAGTCAATTTTAAGTAGCGGGCAATGTAATGGTGCTTTTCCACTGCATGGTACGTTTCAGTATAGTTCACTTTTGGGGGGTTTTCCACTAAGAACAGTACCTGGTACTTTTTTTGGTACCACCTCAGCTGAGGTTCGAAGCGTATCATACATAGACTGTAAAAAAGATGGACTCCACTTCCTTCCACTACACAAAGTGAAGCCAAAACACGCTCACATCTTGCTAAAATGACGTCATTTGAAGCCAGAGTCTGCGCAGTAGAGATCTTGAGGTGGAGATGCGGAATGAAAGTCCCTCCCAAACTTTTACAGACCCAATCATAAGCTCACAATCGCGACACCACACCCTGTTTTTTTTCTAGCATCAAATAACTAGTTTAAAGCAAATTTGAACATACATAAGCATGATAAAAACTACCTAAAATGACAGAAACCATCTTTTACAATATTTATTTGAAGTGTAATTTGATTATTTAGTTTGTCATTAGATTACATGGAGAGGGCGGGGTTTATGACCTATACTGCAGCCAGTCATCTGGGGACGATCAATACACAATGGCTTCACTTTTGTGGCATATTTGGTACCATACCGTTACCAAAATGTGCCGCGTATATTCGGCAAAACACTGGCCAAAGTGGCATAAGTGATCTAAATGACTGATGCAGTTACTGTCACCAGAAAAAATCTCTGTCATTTTCACTGGAATATTTAGTTATGATATTTTAATAAAAACCACAAGGTCAGAAATGTTTTTCAAAAAATGAAACTTAATTGAAAATGTATCCTGAAGATCTGGAATTTGCATTTACAAAACAGACTGAGTGAATTTTCACTCAACATTAAGACTACTGTGTTGCTCTGTCTGTTTCTCAGACTATCGATAAAAACATAAAACGTTCAGAAGCTAAAATGAAAATATGCATCAGATTCAGTTCAGATTTCCACTGTTGAGTGGATTCCACAGGGAAAATAAAATTGAGCTCTGGTATAACAAATCTGCTCCTGCCCTTTTCCTGAGTCTCCTCCCTGTCAAAGTGCATTATCTCCACTCAGGGCTATTTCTAACACACAGGATGTTTGCTTGTCTACAGGCTCACCCCCACCCCTTCTGTCTCTTCCTTTCAGTCATCCTCAGATACCCACGGAAAATGCAGATAAACACTTTTTCAGTCCCCAATTTGCACATCTTGTACCCACAGAGTTTGCATGCATCCTAGAGTTGCGTTATAAAAGCGTGTTGTTCGTTTTGACTAATCATAAGGCTGCTATTGTGGTTGTGGATTCATGCAATGACAAATCTATTTACATTTGTTTTGTAACATAATGTTTGCCTGAGAAACTTTTGTTCTCAGTCATTTATGAAGGAAGGAACTGTAAAAGGCAGAGCTGGAGTGGAGAGGACCTGCCTTGGCGCTGATGTGTGATTGATCGCCTGGTGTTCAAGCACCTGCTTCAAATAGCACACATCAGTCAAAAGAACACGGAGGCCTATTGATTTTTTTCACAAGAGTAGTAGCATGAAAGTGAATGGTGAAGGCAACAAGAGTTCTGGCTGTGCTGGAGGTCTGTGATGGGGCGCTTTGTTCTCAGCAGGACTGAAAGTGTTGGTTAACCATGAATGTGATTTATTTCAGTAAATAAGACTGTGAGATTGAAAAAAGGTGTAAGATTCAAATGAGCAGTGATAGACTAATACAGCAGTTAGTTTTGGTCCACACACTATTTATATAACACCGCTTGAATTTTTTAGTATTATATTATACTTGTTTGTGTTCACTTAAAAGTAGCTGGTCATAATACATCATTTGCTCGGTATTATAATGTAAACTAGGTAGGTTTTTGTCAGGAACCATAAAAAAAAACTTGTGATGTAAAATTGTGCCATTAATAATTTTATGATTTTGTATTTTTACACTACTTTAAAGGTTTGAGGTCAGTGAGACTTTTGGGAATGAAATCTGTTACATATCAAGGATTCATAAATTGATTGGTTATCAGTTTCTATTTCCAATATATTATGCTATTTTGAACTTTCTATTCATCAAATAATTCTGGATAAATATTAACCAGCTCAACTGTTTTTTCACATTTACGTTGAGTTTTAGAGACTTGGAGACGTTGCCATAGTTCTTCTGGATTGAGTCTGTCTCAGTTTGTTCTGTTACTTCATATGATTCCAGACAGACTGGATGATGATCTGATCAGATCTGTGTGGAGCACTGGCTGTTGTTAGACAAGAATCTCACTGCATTATTACAATTAATGACAAAAATAATGAAACCATTTTTTGTTGCTGAAAATACTAGTGGCCTAAGACTCTTGCACAGTACTGTATATATATACAATTGTATATTTTGCCCATGTTATACTCTTCTACTGAGCTGGTTCATTCTGCCTTAAACTTCAAACCTTATCCATGAACCATGTCATTATGCAACAACAATAATCTGTCAAATGAAGCTAACAGAAACATGTTTCATGTTTTCTTTGCAGGCCAGCAGCACTGGACAGAAAGCCGGCTGAGCTCAGCACCCTCAGTGATGGCTACCAGATCCGCATCTGAGACACTAAACATACCAACTATATCCTCCCTCAATCAGATCCACAGAGGATGTTTTTAAACACTATTTAATGCACATTGTGAACTGTACAGCATATCAAACATATTTATAGTTGTACTTTTGTGTTCGAGGGAAATTGGGTGCCCTTTTTAAAGTCAATTCAGAAAAAAAAAGTTTTTAACGGAATATGATATTCCTTTACCAGCCATCTTTTTTTTAAAAATAGTGGAAAGTTTATGAGTGAAGGATATCAATTTTGTTTCAATTTTTTTTTTTATCTTAGCAATTGTCAAGCATTTTAGTAGACAAAAAAAATGGAAAATGTGGGGAAATGGCTCTATTTTTGGACAGAATCTCCACTAGCAGCGAGTGTGAATGGATTGTGCTTGGCAGAGAAATGTAAACCTCAGTGCCTCGTGCTGTGGTGCTGGTAGTTTTGGAGTCTGACTGGCCTGGAGAAGAGAGGACCCAAGCTTTTTTGCCAGAGGCGTAAGGACACAAGGGACCTAATCTTCAGAGAGCTTCTCATTCTGCCCAGAAGAACCGTATTCAATCCACTTCAATCCTTCGTTTTTTGTTACCTGCATATATGATATGGATGGAATGGACATGATTTATTCACTAAGGTATGACGTTATGTTGCATTGAAGGCTTTGTACTGTTTTTATTTTCTGCAGTTGTAGAGAAATCATTAAGTTTTTTTTTTTTTAAGTATTTAAACATTTATTTTCTTGTTTTTACTGTTTAACCAATACAGTATTTTGTGGTTTGTATGTATTTTATTTTTTCTTTTAAACAAAATCTCTTGGAGGTGTGAAAGTTGATGTGCTATTGATTGACTCATCCGTTGCAAATCATCCAAAATTTTCCACACATTTATTTGGAAAATATAGCCCAACTGTTTTCATTGTATTTGTTGTAACTGCAGAGATATAAGCCTGGCTAATGAACAGAAATGGAGAATAAGTGGATTTTTAGGGAGCCGCTAAAACAGAGTTACCCAAGCCTTACAACGAAGGACTTTATTTGAAGGCCATAGGTCAAAAGTAATGCATTATATATGCACCCATTTCAAAATCAAATTCACTTACATTCTCGGCAATAATAAAAAAGACAAAAACACTTAAAGATAAAACAGAGATGAACATATGCTATTATTTCTTATTTCCCCCAATTTCCCCCCTCTTGTGAGACAGCCAAATTAAAGGCCAACAAGCCGACTTTGACCCAAGGGTCCTGGTTTGGGCATCTCTGTCCTAAAGGGACATGGTGATGAAAACAAAATTTGCTGGGAGCAAATGCAAAAGCATTAAAAATAAAATTTTTATATGAAGTGGGAGGAAAAACGTTTCTTGGGAAGGTGCAGAAGTTTTGTGAAAGCACCCAAAACATAGACATGAGCCATTTTCCTCCCGTCTTTTATTTTTCCATCACCAGGCCCCCTTATAGGACCCCATAGGCTTTACCTATAGGATCACAGTTACAATCATTCAAGTATACACAAAATATCATCTCTTTATCAACAGCATATCACTTGAATTTTCTCACCTCTTGAGAATAAGCTATGCACATGGAGGAGGTCTGTGGATCCGTCCTTTTTGACAGCAGACTTGTCTTTAAAACTGTAGCAGTGAAATTGTTAGCAATTCTTCACGGGTTGTATGAGTGGTTCCTCTCTGAACAGTTTTTTTTGAGGTGCTGATGACTAAACTACCACATTATAGCTCATTCTGCCTTGTAATTGGTACCAGCTTTCTATCAGAAGCTACTGAGCCACACAAGTGCCAGACCATTGAGTACGTCCAATTCATCCTTAGAGTTGAGTGTTTCAGTCACATGAAGAAGAAAAGTCATGCATTTCAATGACAAATCTAATGCACCATGTTGAATTGCTCAGACTCTTTATGAGAGAGAAGTGGTCTAATTCAGCATGCAAAGAACACCACATTGTTACAGATTTCTATCATTTATATCTTGCCAGGTAACTAATCAGATGTGTGAAATTGTGAGTGAACTTTTTATGGCAGATAACGACCAAGTATTAGATGTTTAAAAATGGCTTTCTGGTTGTAAGGAAATGCAACGATCTCCCCTCAAAGGTGCTAAGATCTGACATTTGACCTTATATTATAAAATTCAGTTATTTTAGCATTGACTCTTTTTATGATATTAAAGAGCACATTAAGCTGAAGTTTTAGTAGCACAATGATTAGGAACTGAACTACAAGATACACGTTTAATGGTATGTAACAGCCTACCAGGAAAAAAACAAACAAAAACACGTGCACTGGATATTCCTGAGATTATAGATGCTTCTGTGGAATTTTTGTTTCCATGTCTAATACAGGCTTGTCTGAAAATACAATCAATTTTGATGAATGGAAAGTAATGAGTTTTAAGGGAAATGTTTTTCTCTCAGTAAGAATGTTAACTGTGTGGCTTTGTTATAAAGACCTCAACTCAAACTAGTCCTAGGTTTTCTGTTGGTATTTTTTGTATTATAACTGTATCGCCTAAATAAGGACTTAACCCTCAACTGTTTTACACAAATGTTTTCCTAAGCCTTACCGCAGCTTGCACCACCAATCCTCTTTTCTGTCCTAAACTTGTGTCTAGGTCACCTCAGTTGTCCCATGAGGAAACATTAATGTAATTTGTTCATCCCTCTGCAGCATGTTTTAATAAAACTGTTTTTTTCTCTAAGTCTGTGATTGGTGTGCTCATTTGGTCAATCGTGGCGATCAGTTATTGGTTGTAGAGAAAATATTATTAGACGTTAATAGGCTACTTTTCATATAGGAATATTCAAGCGGAAGGTATAATACACATGTGAGGTCATGTCCACGTATTATTTTAAGTTTAATAAACTGGTTTATGTTGCGATCCTGATCGACTGAGCGTGCATTTTGCTCAACTTAACAGTGAAGCATGGATGTGTAAGGTTTTAATCATCCACAAACATTTGAATATTCAGCGGAATCGGCCGCTCTGTTCGAAGGCCAGGGAGCTGCTTTTGCAAAAGAGAGGCTTTGGGATTAAACCAAGTGATGTAACATCAGCGTTGCTCTAAATCTCACAGCTACAGTTACAGTGAAGTCTTTCTGAGGGAATATGCCCGCGTTAATCTGCTTACAAAGACAGCGTCACACAGGGATAGAGCCGTGGCGGATTTACTAAAAATCCTTCATTTTTGATGTCTTCTCTCAAGATAAAAGGACTCCTGGAACACCCACCATTGTCTCGCTCCTAGAGAAATATCCTGGGACGGTCAAAGAGCACCCTCAAATTTCAGAGGCTTATGGTTTGGATTTTAATAATCCAGAAATAGAGGAGAATTCTTTGTAAATCCTTACAAAACTAACTCAGAAAGTAACTGTCAGCAGATTTTCTCTTAACTTTTAGGATATATCTTCGAGCAACGGGAAGCTATGACATGCCATTTGCACAGACATACAACAGCTATATATATATATATATAAAAATTATACTTTTATCTCAACTAGTTGCTAATATTTCTCCTTTTCTTTTAGTTGAACTTAATATAAACTAAAGCCGAAAGAACATGAAATGTCATAAAACAAAAAAAAAAACATTAGGCCTACTAATAATTTTAAATCAAAAACCGAAGTAAAAATTAATTTGTAATATAAAAAAATTATTATAATAGTATAAGACCATTTCAATACCATTAGTAAAATGCAAATTGTAAATATTTCAAATGTAATACATATTTAATTAATAAATTATATTGTTAGCATAACAATTTGAAAAAACACACACAAAAAAAACATGTTCTTGGCATGTTGCCTTGGCAAAACAGAGCAACACCATAAAATACTACACAAATATGAGTTTGAAGATAAAATTCTTTATTTTTTACCATCTTATAATCTTTAAAATGACACAAGTCTCAAATAATTACCTCTTAAAACCTTGAAAATAAAATGTTTTTAAATGACTCGTATCAAAGCTGCCTTATTTTGTAATAAAACATCCCTAATTTATTGATTACAGTGTGCATGTCACCTTTCAATAATGCACTGGGTGGGAAAATCAGTAATCAATAACTTCCAAGTTCCACTTTTGCTTCAAGTTTGTTGTTCACTGTCTCAAGATACTCAGAGTCATGTCGTGTTTTTGGTGGTGTGAAACAAATATGAGAACTTTTTTTGTTGTTTTTTCGAGTTTTTTAGAAAAAGTATCCTTCTCTGGCCAAAAACATATTAAAGGCTTTATGATACTCCCAAACTCTTTTGTTCTGTCAGCCATCAACTCGAGGGTGCAGACGGAAACTTGTCAAAAGTGGCAGGTGGTCAGAGGAGTTGTACTGGTTGGGAAGACCGTTAACCTTCTGGAGTTCATCTTCCCCCACCAGGGATAACCTGCCCAGCAGCTGCAGACCCCTATCTGGTGGCACACTGCATTCTGGGTAAACGAGAGTGGGAAAAAAAAAAAAGAGTGCCATGGTAACCAGCAGCAGCAGAAATTTTGCTGTTGAATGTACTGCACTGCAGCAAACTGCAGCATCACAGGTCACATGACTACAGGAGCAGTGATGTAACATGTACATTGATAGTCCAGTGGCATCTGCCTTTTTTTAAGGATACTTAAAGGAATAGTTCCACCCAAAAATTACAATTTGCAAAACATTTTTATCACTTTCAGACTATCCAAGATGTAAATGCAACTATTCCAGAGTATTTCCAAGTAATTTGCAAAGAAAATAATAATGTTCGAACCTGTTTGAGCCGTCACGTCCCCCAGAGCTGCAGAATAGAAGATGTAATCGACGGTTATGGCTGTCCGTGAGTGGCATGTGGTGATCTCAGGGTGACCGCTCTCTTTCAGGTAGTGGGAGTATGCAGAGGTCAGCTTCAAACAGTGCTCAATGCTAGGCTTGGTAAAACTACAGACACACCACATGAGAAGTTAAAAGATCTTGCTGAGAAAAGACCCTGCACAAGACTTAAATAGGACACTTCACTTTGAGCTGTCCGATCTCTTCACTCTAAATTTGCTGAACAGCACTGACTGTCAAGTCAGCTAGGTTTTTAAAACATCAATGGCTGAGGAACACAAAGGGTATACAGAAACTAGGGGCAAGATGAAATATTGTAATACTTTTATCAATGCAACTGGGATGACTACATCAACCAAGGCAATGTAGAGATATAGATGTATATGTACCCATCCAGTTCTGCTTGCTCACGGTCCCTTAAATCAGAATCTGTGAAAAGAATTGAAACTAAAAGTTAGAATGAAATCTGAAATCTGCATTAAATAACAAAAATTGCATTTTTTCAAAGGTTTAAATGATAAGGTTAAACAATTAAGATATATTTAATATTATAAATATTTAAATATAAGAGAAAATATTGATTGGACAAGTATTGACAACACTTAAAAATTAAATCATACATGCACTAAAAATCTTTTTTTTTCTTTATATTTTAATATACACCAACTAGTTAAGAGTCACTGCAAATAATTTAAATAGCAACGATATCACAATATTACTGTTTTGATTGTATTTTTGATTTATGCAGCCTTTTTAGGAAAGAGTCTTCTTTCGATAATATTCAAACTTTTAATATACTGTGGGACATAATGTTTAGTTATTTATCTGTCAGAGTTTTTCTAAATGCTCTTGGCAATGGTTATCTGTTTACATTTTATGTAATAAAGAATGAAATGGGACCTGCTGTTTGGCTTTCATACTGGCACTGCTGAGAGATGCCCAGGCTTCTGGGCCAAATTGGCATAGTTAGAACACGCTGTCCCCTCGGGTTCTCCTCCTGTCCTGACACCTGCAAAATCAACAAGTCGTACAATTTAAAATGGTTTTTAAAAAAAAAAAAAAAAACAGAGTTAGGAAATGTTGCAGGATTTTCTACCTTTCCAATTGGTAAGTCATTATATTCCAGTCTGCTGTCTCTAATGAAGTGATATAAAGGAGACCAGGGAACAGAGTTAAAATCCCCACAGAGCAGCACAGGACAAACGCTGCTGTCAGGTAACTGGGCCACCTGGTTTATCTCTGCCAGCAGCATAGCCAGCTGGGCCAGTTTAATGTCCCCACGTCTAGGGTTGTACAGTAAATGTGTGTTGGCTACACAGATGTTGCTGAGGGAGCTATGGGGGTCAATGGGCCGGAGCAGCACAATCAGGCCAACGTTATCACGGTCCAGTAGAGGGATGCCACGTCGGAAATACTCCACAGGGTGACAGGAGACCAAAGAGAAGCGCTCGCGTTTGAAGACCACAGCACATCCGTCAGGCTTTAGTCCCGTTCTCCGTTTGTATTCACAATGGTAGCCTGTTTTATGAGTGAAGGAAGTATTCTATTCATCACTATTTACGGTTTCAAAAAAACGGTATGTTTCAAAAGTCTCATTGAAAATGCTTTTATATTGCAGTGTAATTTATTTTTTCCCATTACAATAATTAATCATTACTTTTATTGAGAAGGAATGCACTGAATGGATTAAGTGGCTCTTTTACACTTAAAACATTTTTTAAATCTTCATTTGAATCTTATATTCATTATAAAATACTGGAAAAAATGCATAACAGTATATATTAGGCAGCAAAACAGTTGATAAAAATAGGAAATGGGATAAATTACATTTTGAACTACATTAAAATAGAAATCATTTTAAACTGAAAAAATTTCACAATATTACAGTTTTACTGTAAAAAAAATCTGACTTTTATACAGATTATCAAGAAAATATTTTGTATCATATCTAAAGTCCTTGACAAAACTAAACATACATAGAGGCAAGGAAAAGAAAGTAAAGTACCTAAAGATTCTAGGGAGGGTTTGATTTGTTGCTTATAGTGGTCCTCTTGCACCTCCTGCAGGCACATTATCTATAGAAAAAAAGTTATTGCAGATGTGTAGAGGAGAGTCTTGCTACACCCCACAAAATCCAGGGGTTGGACCCATCTCCACCCACTGATCCCTAAACCAAACCATCTCCATCCCTAATCCAACCAATCTTCACCCCCTAGATGTGAATCCAAACATGTCCCCCTGGATCTTGCGGGCTGCAGCGAGCCCTTCTTGGATATGTAAGGAAATCAGTGAACATAACAGATAAATAAAAAACATAACATAAATATTGTCCTGCAATCTGTTCACAAATAGTTTGTTTACTTACATCAGCACTGTGCTGTTCCAGCTCTTTAATGATGTTTGGATACCTATGGTGCCAATCCAGAATTGGAGGATGACAGTGTCTGTAAAGGTATGTGTTATCACAGAGCAGATCTTGCGAGAGGATATTGTAGGACATCACAGAAAAGTCAAATGGCCATTTTTGTCTCCCTCTGTTCACAGATGGTGCAGCATTACAGAGGTGAGAAAGATCTTCCCAGTGTCTCTTTAATTCTGTGAAGGCAAAACACAGTGGATTTGGCATTTTATGGACATCTGCATAAGTAACAATACCAATACATTAATATACACCAAATTTAGTGTTCAAATCATTTACCTGGTGGGGCTGGAGTCTTATTTGGGCTTGACAGAAATTTTCCAGGAGGAACTAGAGTGGCAGTTACATTGCGCAGCCATTCAGGACTTCCTTTTGGACTCCTACTGCCTTTTGGAGGCGATCGTTCGGGGGAGCCCTGAGATTTATCCCGTGTTTGCTTCCCGTCGGCACTCTTCCTTCTTTTCTGTGGTGGCCCGTTATTAGAGTGCTCCATCAGACCTGCAGAAAGCTGAAGGCCTCGTCTGGGTTGAGCGTGTGGCAGTACTCCAGTTTGCCTCCAGGAGCTCCAGTTGTACGGATTTGGAGGTCTTGGGGGCCTACTGGAAGGGTGTCTGACAGTGCTGGAGGAGGAGGAGGGATGCTGCAGGTGGGATGGATGTGTCAACCATAAATGACCAGGCTGATAGCAGTGTCTCCAGTGGTAGTAAACGGTCTGAGCTGGCAGAAAGCCCACTGTGCTCAGGTAACGGCCAAACATGGGATTACTGCAAGAGGGAAGATAAATAACACCACATAGCAAAATACTTGAAATATTTACCAGAATTCAGAAAACACTAACTGTAGTTGGATAAAATATTGTACAATCATTGGAAATATCTGTAAACCTCTTTCATTCTTAAATCGCTGTGCTTATTAATGTATTTATGCAACCATATTTCCCCATATAGTAACATTTTTTAAATAGAAACTAAGCATGGAAATAAAAAAAATGTAGTTACTATAGTTATGGTATTATGAAATAAAAATAAATATACATTATTAAATACATCAGAATGTTATAAATACAGTACAATGAACCTTTATTTAGTCTGTGTAAAATCCTCCATAATTGTTTTTCATAATATTATATAATTTCTTTAGTTCAATTTTATATATGTATATATCCCTATGTTTCAGAATACTATTATTATAATATTTTCATGTTATTTTGATTTCAATAGAGTCAGCAGCAATTCAAACATGAACTTACTTTGGAGACACTCCTGGTCTGACATTGTTAACATTCGTGTGTCGACGCATGTAGCGTACTATTATCATAAAACGACACTTTCTAGCACCATCTTTGCTGAATGAAACAAAAACTACTGTGAAAACGCGTCTGCTGTTAGCAGTTATTGTTGCATGCTAACAAAACAGACATAGACGGCGTTTGAATATGACGTCATTCGACATGTCCGAACCCAATCCGCGAATGAATCATTCTTGTGAGTCGGATCTTTTCTATTGAGTCGAGGCTTGTTTGGCGCGGAAACTTTAATATACAAATTTGCATTTGGCAGTGGGTTAAGAAGTATCATTTTAATACATTTTTATTACAGTAAAATACAGTTTTTAGCAAGATTTTTATTTGTGTTTTGACTCGTTTAACCAAGAAATGAATCATGGCTGCAACAAACCGAACAGAAATACGTAATAAATAGCTAAATAAATATGTATTGGAACGTCTTAAAAAATTTAATATTTTGTCGCCATGTTAAAGACAGCTACATAATGTACTTGTAAAATAACTACTATAATTTTTGGTCCGGTTCATTGATATGAACTGATTGAAAGAATCGATTCGCAAAAAAAGAGTCATACTCGTCTGTCTATTCATGACGGAAAGCATGATGTAACAAAATGCTGCAACAGTCCTGCACAAGCAAATTTGTTAGCTCCTGCAAATGTTTTGAGCACATTGATACTAACGCTGAGCAAGAAACCGTCGTTTTATAAAGTCTTGATGGACAGAGTATTCCTTAGGTTTTAAAACATAACGTATAGGCTAACGTATTCAACCGCGTTTCTAGCCACAAAATCATGATGTAACGTTAATTTGAATATTTCTTACCCGAGAATCCGTGGTAAATACAAAGCCGTGCTTTCGATCCAGATATTAAATAATTGTTTTCGATGTCCCATTGAAATGCTCATATTGTTGGCGCATGTCTGTCTTTGTCTGTGGATGGTGCTATCTTACTGTGACATAATTTTGGACGCTGCTGTGATTTCAATCACGCATTTAATTTGTCTTTTCCAGCAAAAATAATAATCGATGTATTTATGCAACAAATGTTTGGTGCATACAGTATATGCTGAATTTAATATTTTATAATGTATGGAAAAACCTTAACTATTAAATTTATTTGAGTTATGTATTGTGTGAATACATGTTATAACCACTAGAGGTCACTCTTGCATCGTGGATTTACTCTACTGTCTACTCAATATACACAGGGCCTTTTCGCAAGTGAAAATCTTAATTTACAAAAATATTCTTAACTAGGATTCTGGGCTATCTAGTCTGGTTTGTGCCTTGTCACTCTTTTCATATTTTTCGGGGTAAGTCATTAATCATGAGCAGTAAAGGTTTTCAATATTTAACAGTGTACATTGTAAACCCTTATTTTTTGCATATGGGAAACACGCTTGATTGGACAAAGACGTCACGTGACATATTTCACTTATCAATCATTTATATAACTAGAAATATCGCCATGTAGACTGTGTAGTAACTCCAGAAGTGTCCAGCAAAACGCTCATGTTTTTTTCACTCCAGTTATAATAAAGACTTGAATTAAGACTAAATGCTAAAAAGTTGTAATTTCTTTTTACAAAACAAAGAGTTCATGTTGCGATTTTTTTTCTGTCGGTTCTAGGTGCTAATGGAACCTGCTTCAGGAGAATAAAATGATCTAAAAATTTAATATAATTTCTTCCGAAATTGGAATATTTTATTGAATCATGGTTGTGAGGAAATATTAACATTAGTATTTAAAATATTTTAAACTAATAGAACAGCAGAGGTGAACTGTGGCGAGGGGCTCCTTTAGACTGACAGACGCCCCTGATATTACCTGATTTTATTTTAATGAATGTCTGACGATGTGGACAAAAAGTGGGGACGCAACTTTGAAATCTTATGAAACATGCACGTGTCACACAAAAACAACCTTGCTTTGATATGAGATATTACTAAGTGTTGCTTTTCATAAAACAAGGACTTTTTAATGAGAAATCTTAATGAGGAAATTAAACTGAAGCAGATGATATTGTTAAATACATTCTATTATTAATATATTAACGTTAACAATACCATTCTATTATGAAAAAAAAACAAACAAACAAAACACACACACACACACACATATATATATATATATATATAGCCTATATATATTTACATCTAATAGCATTTACACTTGCCCATGTCTCCAGGCGCTTCAACTGTTCAGCCTTTAAGATCAAGACATCATATTTTTCTCATTTTAGCACTGGTGTCTGAAAAAAATATTTAGCCGCTGCAACTCTTTTATGGCTGTTGGATCTGTGAAGTTCTCTGTGGTTGGTTTTAATGGAAACAGGGTCTTCAGGATAAATATTGAGGTGTGCTTTCACTTTTCTGTGTTAATATTAGGTTGTTTGGGCACAGTCCTTCTTAGTGCCCTTATCGTTCACTTTCAGTTTTTGCCCACTATGTTTCATTTTCCATACTTTGTGCATGCAATCAGAGTCACAAAGACCATTGTTATTAAATCACCAACAAATTGGGCTGTTTGGGTTACATAAACTATATATATGGATATATGACACAACCTAAAGAATACAGACAACAAAAAGTTGATTATATTAACGTTAGGTATTCAGTATTCACATTATAACTGCATATGGCCGCATACAAGATGAATACGTTACATTTTTGTGAAATTGCAAGCATTAAAATGTTCCATAAACAATAAAGTCATGGTTCCACAAATACAACTTTTTGGTTATTTTTGATAAGGCGGCTGATCAATGTTCTCCAGCCATCTGTCCGGCAGCATGACCCTCCCCACCGACACGGCCCATTAGCTCATATTGCTGTGCCTTTGCTGCATAAATACCAGTTTTAGAGGACATTTCTGTGAAATCATTATTTGGGGAGGCTGTCAAACCGATAAGTAAATAAACAAATAATATGCTGAAATGTCTTCATTTACTAAATATAAATTAGTTGGATAGTGGGTGTAATTTGGCGTAGAAAGCATTTTGATCAGGTTGACACAGCAAGGGACATTAGAAGAGGAGGTGTCGTGCTGTAATTGAAGGTAACACTGAGAGAAAGACTATAATTAGGAGACAGTGAACTGCATCATTTTGTTCAAATGAGCTGGGGTTTGCATAGAAGAAAAAAAAGAAACGTCTCAGAAAGGATTCAGTATTTTTAGTTCTGCTTTAAAATTTCCAATGTACACCCCTTCGGAAATTGTCATGCAAAAACGCAGGGATGAAACATAAACCGCTTCTTTTATAACACTTGTCAGCCTCAGCAGTTCTGAGGTTCACCTTGGTCCTTCTGACCACACAGACATCAAATATTAACATCCGCAGATAACCGCGAGCCAGGCTAGGTTAAAGAAGTGTCACGGTAAATGGGTCAAAGTAGAAGAAGGTCTTGCATTAATTTAGTCTGATGTGTGAAATGCATTTTCGAGTCTTTCCTGCCCCAAGGACAGTATGAGGAAAAGGTCATTGAGAAATGACACACTATAAAAAGAAATGGAGAGGCTGAAGAACAGTTTAGGATGTCACAGCAATAAAATCTATTGCAGTATTTAAAAAAAAAAACATAATCCCAATCAGCTCATTTTTCACCAATGAATACAAAATACACAAATGACATGATTAACAACCAGTGTGTTTAATAGCGATTACTCATCATTTTCTTTTTTTAATGTACAGTACAGCACAGTAATGTTTAGTGTTATTACGATGAAATGAATTTAAGCTTGTCATGTGTGTAAAGTAATAGAAATACTGTTTGGTATTACTCTCTGTCGATGTGTGCTGTTAAAGGCCCAGAGGTTTATTACAACTCAGTCTTTATGTGAAACATCAGGTGGCAGGCGTAGAAGTAGATTAGTAGTTTAGCGAGCAAAGGCCATTCCCATCTCACTCTTTAATAGGATCAAGCTGGAGTGTAAAATGTGACTTGAATTAAAATATAATTACCTTACAGCAAAGACAGGCCACCAGCGGCTCAGATCTATTGATTTAATAGTAATCGAGCATGACTCTCATGTTCGTTGGTTGGAAATCCAGCCGCTGTTTAATCAGTGTTATTTTATATTGCCTCTCCAAAAGGACTGATCTTCAATCATGTTTACAGTTTTACACATTATTATTGGAATAGAAAATAGATTTTTGGCCGATGTTATGCCATAGGGTTCAGTTTAGGACATTTATTTGTTTTTTGAAAAATACACTAAATACTGTATAAATATGCACTACTACTTAAAAGTTTTTGGTCAGTAAGAATTGTATTTATTTTATTTATATATTTGAGAAAGAGATTAATGCATTAATTTAGCAGGTATATATTTAATTGATCAAATAAAAAAGACAATTATATTGTTACAAAATATTTGCTTTTCTAGTAAATTCTATTATTTTAAGTTCATATTATGCAGAACAACAATTGTCAATATTGATAATGATAAAAAATGTTTGCTAAAAAATAACAGGAACAACTTTCATAAAAATGAGACAGGAGTTTTTATTATTATTATTATTATTATTATTATTAATGTGATTAATCCAAAATAAAGATTTTTGTTTACATAATAAATGTGTATAGTGTGTGTATTTATTATGTATAAATAAACACAAACACATGCATGTATATATGTAAGAAAACAGTTTTTATATGTTAAATATATTTATATATATATATATAAATTAGGGCTGGGACTCGATTAAAAAAATTAATCTAATTAATTACAGGCTTTGTAATTAAT
>JAUMHR010000079.1:14583326-14596417 GCA_032361145.1 Enteromius fasciolatus
GGACATAAAATTAAATAAAAAATATCCTGGATTTGAAGAATATTGTGCCCTGGCCTTCACTGAGCTCAAGTAATAGTAATAGTAAAAATTGTGAATGAACTTGGCTGTTGTTGTCTTAAATATTAATGTCAACATTTCTCAAAATGGATATATTTCGTTTTGCAACGAAACTCTTCATATATATATATATATATATATAGCCTCAGTACATGTTTTAACATTTTGTAATGTAATAGTGCATGTGTCCCTCAATGATCCTCAGTGTTAAAAGATGGAATTCAAAATCACACAGTATATGCTAAAGGATTCAAATATGTAGAATATGCTGGAAAACCAAACTACGTGCAAGGGCTGGAGTGTTTTTATGAGGAACAGCAGGCAGTTGAATTGTCGTGGAATCATACAGGAAATGTTACATAGTATTTAGATTTAGATTGAATGGGGTCATTTTTATAAATTCTGCTGTTATGGATATGGAAACATCTGTTATGTGAAATAGCTCTAATGTAACTGCCTATGTAAACATATGAGTACAACTATATTTATTTATGTTAATTTATTCAGGAATTATTATTTTATGTATACATTTTTAATTTTTAAAGCTATCTGAGGTCTCCTTTTGTGTTTCAGTGGCTGAATCTATCATACGTAAGGATGGTTAAAGGATGTCAGAGTTTTCATTTTTGGGTGAACTGTTCTTTTATGGTACCAGTTAAAGCGAAAGGTCTTCAGGGAGAAGACTAAAATGTTTTGCAAAAATGTGTTCCTCAAACAGCTATTACAGCACAAATGAGTTCCCAGGTGGAAACACTGCCTACCACGCTCTCCAGAATATTGAAGAAATGTGTTCCTTGGGCTCATCCTCTGCTTCTGATGTCTGTAAAGCTATAAATACCAGCATTATGGCCTCAGGCGCACATTAGACCTATCATATCAAAACCAGAGCAGTATCTGATTGGTTTGAATAACCTTGAGACAACTACACATATCTGTAAAGGATTTGATTTATCAGTAGCTATACTTTGAGTTTACACATACTTATATATATATATATATTTATTATTATGTTAATTTTTTTTTTCTATTATGTTTAAAGTATTGTGTTATTAATTACCTTCATGTCATCCAGAACTGGTAGTTTTATATTATGTTTATATATTTTAATATGTTCTATCGCATTTGTAATTCTTTGCAGTCATGTGACAGCTCAGTTAGTTAATATCTATGAAACATTATAGACCAAAAAGAGACGATCAGTGTTTTAGCCACATATATAGCAATGCTAAATTTAACATTGTAGACCACCTTCATTGTCAGATTTACTGTTGAATAATGTTACAAAAGGGCTTAAGACACCACACAGGTAATCATTGATTCCCCCTTCCAATTCACTCATGCAAACAGAGTAGATAGGAACGTCTGATTTTTTGACTCATCTCCCCAGCCTCATCAGAATATCTTTCACAGCCCCTGCTGTCCCCAGAGGCTCTTGGATATTTTGTGTCTCCTGCTTGCGATCTCAAATTTATAACCTCTTATTTCTCTCGTCTCAGGCCTGCCTAGGCGAAGGTAGGAAAGGCAAGTCCCCTTTTATTTTCCCTTCCCATATTGTTTTTCAGGCTCTAAATGCATTTGATGCTCTTCAGTATGGACACCCAAGTATATGCAATAAAAGCAGTACAGTGGCAGAGAAATAACAGCTTTAGTTTGCATTACGACCTGTGCACCAAAATGATGAAACCTGTTATTGCATGTCACAACTTCTGCAGTGCATAAGGTAATGGAAGACAGTATGTTATTTTTAAGCCAGGCAGGCCAAGCGTTTATGTAGTGTAATGTATTCAGTACAAGAATTTAGGGAATTGCGGTTGAAGAACGGGTTGAATAGCTATGATTGAGTAAACACCATTTGATGTGCGGCGTTTGTCAGATGCTAAGTCAGCATAAGAATAGATGAATGCTTATTTCTGCTTCAGAATGAAGTTTCCAGGTGTCTGAGCAACCTGAATAAATGTTCAAGGAACTGTTCACTCAAAAATGAAGGTTCTGTTATCATTTACTCACCCTAGCGATGCTGTAAAACTGATGTTTTTCTTCTGTGGAACATGAACAGAGAAAGTTGGTCCTTCTTTTTAATGCAGTTGGGAGTTTTTAGATTCAAGAATTCAAAATAGATCCAAACGCATCATAAAAGAATCATATAATATGACTCTATGCCCTATATTCCAAGTCTTCTGAAGTCAAACAGCGTTGTGTCAGGAACAGACAACCATTAACCATTAAACCATCATTTACAGTGATTTGTTAGCAGTTGGAATAAGATAAGTTGGTTTTGAACTTGAGAACAGGATTGGTCCGATTCATTTTCTGAACCAGAACAGCCAAGAAAATTTAGTTTAAAAGAAAGAGGAAGGTAAAATTTTTCTTACTATTGTTTTTTGCTTTGTAGCTTAAAGGTGCTCTATGCGATCTTGCAAAACACTATGGGTAGAGGACGTACACCAAACAAAAACAAACTTCGGCCAACCAATCGACGATTTGTTTTTGTTCTGGTGCTCAAAATGTTTCTTTCGGTATTGCAACCTCTGTGTTGTCTTTCGAGAGCGGGTTTTTTCCCAATGTATTCAGAGGGCAGACAGCAAGACGATCAAGGGGTGATGCATACGGTTTGAGATAAAAATAAAATCGAGCTAAAATCCTGCAACATCGCATAGAGCACCTTTAATCAGATTTGTTCATAAGTGACACATTTTGCAACATTGACTTGACTTGACATTGGTTTTGCACTTAGGTGCCCCTATTATGAATGCAAGGTCAAAAACTCTTTCATTGTCTTATAATATGCATTTACTTTTTACCTGTTTTGCTCATCAACTCCCAAACGATTCGTTTGACAATTCGTGTTTCCAGACTCCTCCCTTGCAAGATGAGGTGATCTGTCTAATTGGTCTCAATATGCATGTAATGTCTAATATTTTTTACGGCTATAATAGCAGCATCTAGTGGCAATGAATGAATTTGTGTTTTCATTCAGACCTATGCGAAAAGGCCAAGTGGGCGGGCAATATGCTAACGTTTCACACAGACAACATAAAATGGCTTAAAGGGGACATTTTGTTGTTTGAAATTAAATGTGTGTTGGCAGTTTGTGTACAGAACCACCCTATAATGTAAAAAATCCATGCAGTGTTTTTTTGTAATCTCCTTAAATGTTTTCCCCTTTCTCATATCAAGCTGTCTGATTTGATTGACAGCAGCGTGTCACACAGACTGAACTGGTGCCTTACCTTAGACCCGCCCTGAGTGAGCCGTCATCAGGCCGAGATGCAGAGACAAGCAAGACTCCTAAGCGATTAAGGTGTTTTGTTGTTGAATGTATTAATAAACATAGCAGTAGTCATTTACTTTAAGATGCAGAGGATTAATGGCACCTTTGGTTCTGAAGGGAATGCGCCCTACCTAAATGCGTTTATGTTCACGCAAACCGTTTATGGTCCAGCCTCATCTACAGAAGCAGTCAGTATAATGTATTTTAATGAATCTTTGCAAATCGCCTTTACAAATAAATGCAACATCTAGGACTGTGAATATGGCTAAATAAACATCCTCTGAGATTCCCTCTGGAAAAAGGGGCGGGGTCAGCGGAGCTTATGAAGATTTAAAGGGGAAGTACACAGAACAGAGTGATTTGAAAAGAGCTGTTTATGGCAGGGCAAAAATTAGTGTTTTTTTAAACTACCATTGAGAAATTTTTATCAAACTATATCATAGACTTTTCATTATGACCCTAAACAATCATATCAGCTTGTGAAAAATTGACATTATATGACCCCTTTAAGAAACGACTCACTTTAAGAAACTAACTAACTTAGATTTGGATGATGAGTAGATTATGATGATGAGTAAATAATGAACTGTGCCTCTAAGATGAATAAACACAATACTATTGTCAAATTTGTTCACTATAGGCTGTCTAGTGTTCAAGTTTTATTTCCTTACTTGTGGTGCATTTTCAAAACACATCACAACATATTAAAACCTTAAAAGAAACTTTTCCAACCAAGTTGATTTGATTTCAATCGGTGTCCATTCTTAACCAACAAACAACAATAATTTTCTGTGAGTAGAATTGGACAGAAAGACTGATCATGACTTTTTGGACTGAACCATCATATCTCTCAACCACTCAAAGGCGTCTGGCTCTGCCCAGGGTCTGCCAAATTCAGCGTTTGAGGACCGCAGCTGTGTAGCACAGATAGCTTTCTGTCTAAAGCCGTTTTCAAGCGAGGGACAATTATGCTCAATCAGAGATGATGCTTTACTGAGTGTTTTCCTCCCTCTCATGCGCCTCTGATTTGGTTTACGAGAGAATGTGACTGATGGTGATCTTCCAGAGGTGTTGAGCGAGTGGGGTTTCAAAATTGCAACAGCAGCCAATTATGGAACAGACAGAGCACATGCTCATTAAATTTGCACAAGAATCTCGGCATTTTGAAACCATTAGCTCTGAAACCTCATTCTCAATTTCAGATGTTTCTCTGGGAGCGTCCTGATAATAGAAGTAGTGGTGTAAAGCATTATGGAAATTCTGTGAACCAGCAGCTGTGAACAGTTGAGAGTGTTGTGATCATGTTGATACACCAGCAATTGAAGCAGAAATTCAGTTTGTTTGTTTTCTGTGCTGCATGGTGCCCACTGACGGCACTCTGAAGCGCACTAGTTTGTGTTCAGATAAAACTATTTTGGTTTAAAGAGATAGTCATCCAAATTCAGTCTTCCTTTAGGCCTACTCATTTTAGAGGTGGGAATTGTGAATAACTGAACAATTCCAGTTCTGATTGTTTTAAGGATTGTTTTAACGTTTCCATGTTTGAATCTTTTAGAATAATTATTTGGAAAAATCTAATGCAATTCAGTTGCCAGATTATGAGATTAGTGGGGTTTTTTCATGTTTTTCAGAGGCAAATAATTGACCTCAATGTAAAAGATTTAATTATTTGTGACCCTGGGCCGCAAAAAAAGTTATGAGTAGTACAACTATATTTGTAGAAATACCCAACAATTTTCTTTTTTACAGCAAAAATCATTAGGTTATCAGGTAACGATCCTGTTCATTACCTGAGTAATATTCATTGCTTTGTACTTAAGATGATTTTCCCAATATTTAGATATTATTTTTTGCACTCCCAGATTCCAGGTTTTCAAATAGTTGTCTCTCGGGTCATTATTGTTCTAACAAACCAAACATTGATAAAGCTTTTTTATTCAGCTTTCAGATTTTGTATAAATCTTAATTTTAAAAAGAATTGACCCTTATGACTGGTTTTGTGGTCCAGGGTCATATTTATTTGTAAAACATTGATAGAAAGCTTAAGCTTTCAGATGCAATGAATAGTGTGTTTGTTTAACTGAAGATTGTAATTCGAACAACTAGTGGCTTCTGATTTGAGACTTAAAGGGATAATCTTATTAGGCTATGTGTCGCCTAAAAAGAACTGATTCATTAGTCATTCAATTGGAAATTGGATTACACTGGTTAAGCAGCAGTATGTTTTTGATTTCCTAAAAAGAACTTCAGACTATACTGGTCTCAGTGTATGTGCTTGGTTCACTAAGAAGTCATTCTTTTGATAATCATATGAGTGTTCTAGTTTGATACACTTTAAAGAACCAAATAATTTGTTTATGAATCCGACTATGCTGGTCTCCATGTACGCATTCGATTTAATAAAAAGGACTGATTCATTAGAATCTTTGTTAAGAAAATCAGACTCCAATGGTTGTGATGTATGCTTCTGATACAACTAACCTACTTATAATACTGGAGTTGGAGCGTTGCTTTGGCTGTGGTTGTCTTTGGCAATTGTGCACTACGTGAATGATGCATGCTATGCAGAGCGTTTCAAATGAGCTTCCATTTCAGTTAAGATGCTGTCAGGTAGCGAGGCAGCTCATTAGGTTTTGGAACAGAGTTGATGTCTCTGTAGTATAAAAAAAACAACAAGAATGCCCTGTTTTGTATAAAAACATCAGCAGTTTTGAGCACAAGTTTCAAGAAAAAGTGAAATTTTCCCTTGCTCAGCACAGAAAAAAGGTTTAATTCGCGCTTCACAGTGACAGCGACTGTAGATAAGCACTATCACACTCACCTCACAGAGAACCGCATGTTTCCATTTTCGATTTTGATTTAATCCTAAAATCCTTGTTGCAAAATCTGTATTTTTCAAGCTCAACTGTGAGGCTGTGAATTTTAATTAAGATCTTCAAGCAGAGCCAGAAATGAAGATTGATGATACCATCAGCTATAGCATGTCTGTGAAGAACGAGATGTATTTTTAGTTACTAATACGCACGCTACGGTGAATTATTTCAACCGTGTTTCTGGACCTCGAGCATTCATAATAATGTTCTGTCACACATTACAGTCATTCAGCCTCATTCCATGCAAATTATTACTGCTGCAATATATTAGCACAAACATCAACACGTTTTTTTGGCTTATTATTTGTGACCCAGAAGAGTGACATACAGTTCCATTTCCTGTTGTGAGTGGGTTGAGCATCATATTAGATCAATAACACACAGCCATGTGTGTGTGCTCACATAACTCACCCCCACCTCCTGTGAAAGTGGGAGGCGAGACCCCTCAAAAGATTCATCTGTCTCTGGCTCCACTACCCTGTCGTCCGTATTCCTCTCTCTAAGGAGTACCGTCATATGCCAGGATCAAATGGCATTCTGTCAGCAACCTGCCATACATTTCTAGCTTTCCAAAAATCCTCCACAGCAGGATTTGTACAAAAAGAACAGAAAACCAGCTATTGCCAGGCTAGTAATAAACTGGAAAGTATCAGTTTTAAAGGTGATAATTGCATTTTACACTTCTATGCTCAGAACAATTCATCTATTGTATTATTTCTATTTATATTATGAGAATTGTCTTTTGAGGAACTGTTATGTTGTTTTACTAGAATGTGTTTTGTGTGCCAAACTCTGTAAGATCTCATGATTTTGAACTCCTACTTAAGCGTGCGAACTCAACACACTGCTGTTTTGCATTGTTTCTCTTATAAAGCGCAGCGTCACCGCATCTTTTGTTGGAGCTGTAAACGGCATCCTTTGTGCTAGGCCAATCAATGCTTCATTTCTGCTTTTCCCTCACATCGTTTCATGTTTTTGGCACGGATTGGATCAGAACAATGGTTCAAAAAATATATAACTAAGCCGTCTCACAATAGACGAGCGCTCGAAGCAAGATTCATCCACCCACTTGGATTATGTCGTGTTGAAACAGAAGGCTGGAGAGGGTAGCTTTGTTCCTGTGTAGGGGTTTTCCTGACTCAGGTATTAAAGGATCTCGAGCAGCGGGTCCCAGAGAGAGCGGAATTATTTCTCTTCGTGCTGATAGTTGAACGAGTAGAAAATACAAATAGAGATTCTGCTCCATTTAACAAATCTAAGCTAAAAATCTAGGAGTTCATCCTTGCTTTTCACTTGAATAGGTTTGTGATTAATGAGTAGCATCTGAAACACAGTATAATGAGATATAAATTATGTTGTTACCAATCTGCGTATAGTGATTACGACTGCCAGAACTGGGAAAAATCCATTGGTTAGGTAAAAACACTTCAGCTGAAAATCTAGGGGAGGCATTTCTGGGGAGAGTATTGATTGAGATGCTTTTTGTGCTCAGCAGGTTTGTGCCTTCAGCGTCGACGGTCCAGAGGTCTCTTAATATACGAGCACATGCCGTTTAATGAAAGCCGTGTGCGAGGCCTCCCATGCTGTGATTGCTCAGCAGGTTTGCTCTTTTCATGACTCAAAGCCTTCCTAAAAGATAATTTGCCTAGATTGTGTTCTTTGGTCTACCTAAGCTTTTACTTCTATTCTGAGATACAGATAATTACTAGATGGCTCAATCAGTTTTCCTACTGTATTTAGAGAAATAGCCAGTGCATTTCAAGCATAGAAATTTAAAGACGCTATTAAATCAAAATGTTGTTGTAATGCAACTTGCGTAACTTCTAAAAATATGCGTTTAAAAATAAATGCTTTAAGCAAAAATACAAATAGAATTTGAAATATTATTACTTTTTCCTCTTTTTAATATATTTTAAAATTAAATTCTCATAAGTTTACTTAATAAGTAAATGGCAAAACATACATACATAAAGCAGTTTTAGGGACCCCAAATCTTTTTACATTGATAACCTTTTGTATGAAAAGTAACCATATTTTAACATCAAAATACTTCAGGTTCAAAACTGATGCATGTTTTTGTTTGACTAACTGAATGAGACGTCTAAGCTCACAAAACTGTTAAAGGTTAACTACGTTTAAACTCAGCTGTCATCCTTATTCCCACACAGAGTATTCCCTGTTCTGCTATGTTGGTTCCATTAACTTTAGTTGAAGATAATCGCTTCTGCTTTCTCTTTACCCAGCTGGCCAACTCAGATAGAAGAACTCAAGCCTCATTTGAACAGTCAGTATGCACGTACCCCATAGACAGTGTAAACCAGAGGAGGCTGAGTTCACCCATCCAGAATAAAGCGTTATTGAGGATGAAATGGGATTTTTAATTGGCTAGGGTTACAGTGCTGTGTAAGGGCTCCGACAGGTCCGGTGTTGTCACAGTGACATTGTCCTACAATACGAAGCCATGGCATTCGGCGCAAATGCGTGTCCTTTCACGTAAGATGGAATGATGGCGTTATGGGAGGAAGCATCTGGTGGAGCAGAATGCAGGTCTTTCTGAAACTAAACCACCTCATACACTGTATTTGCATTTTATACAGGTTTAGATTATCTCATTTGCTTTTATTAAACACTGGAGACGAGATGTTCTGAAGTGCATTATATTCTGTCAGACTAGAAGTTTTTTTAAGTACTGCATTGCATTAACTTTACCTCTGAATTTATGATTAATGCAGGACTCCAGGGTTCACCTATCATGCTCCAAAGCCTGTTGTTCTTGGGAAATCAATATCTGAAAGGTGCAGGGATTTCACCCAGAGATTCATGCACCGCTGGCTACTCATTCAGCATGTGTATGTATTTCTAAATGTATTGCTTATCGACCAGTGTAAAAGCAAACTCGAATGGAATGCATAGTAGTCATAATGCATTGCAGAATTTTAACAAGCTGTTCTTTTACCAAAAGGATTGAATATGTTGTGAACAGAAGGTAGTTTGAAATTAATGGCCTTGAAATTCTTCTAATAATCATAAATTTGAAAAGTTAGGCATTTGGTGTGATTCAAGGACGTGTTGTATACAAAGCATGTTTAAAGGTTTATGTGAAGGTTATTGCCAGCATAAGCAGTGGGCAGATGGGATCTAGCCATTAATGAACCATTATACTGATTAAAGTCCTCGCCAGCAGAAATGATCACTTTAATCATTGACAGCCTTTACACAAAAAATTAATTAAAGCATAGAGAGGGATTCCTGTCAGTGGGTCCTTAACAAACTATATGCTCTCCAGATGCAGTTCTGATCTATGTGTATTAATTTAGATTCCAACTCATATGAAGTTTATGTGTTTAGTACAGAGGGGACTTCAGATATGAAAGTGATCTGATTTTTCACTTAATACTGAGATATTTACATTATTTATTTATTTTTTTTTTGGAAAAGTCACATAGTTGCATTTTGAGTATGGTGATATCACATACAAATGAATATAAAAATACAATACAAACATTACAGTATGTTTTCATATATGACATTTAACATATAATAAAATATACCATATATAATACATTAGAGGAGTGGGTAAGGTTTTGCTAAAATAAATGTGTTTAAATATCCATTGGTGAGAATATGCACACATATTATAAATTAGCCCAAACTTCTTATTTAGTTATTTTAATTTTACAGTACTGCAAAACTAGAGTTTGTGTGACTCAGCTGTTAATAAGTAAAATGTGTTCATTTGGAACAGTCTGGACTGTCATGAAATAACAGTTGAGTCATGCAGAACTGAATTCTGGGTTAATAAATAAACATACAATATCCATTTTATGTCTAGTACATAATACATTTGTCTATATTTAATGATTCTTTTTTAAAATAATACCCATTATTAGTGGAGAGGGAACTTTACCCACATACACAAAAATTAATTTCCATATTCTGTCATCATATACTAAACTCATTATGTGCATGACTCAGCTGTTATTTCATTATGCTGCAGGTGAACATCTTCAGATATCTGAATACCACGTAGGGATCCTCTGAATTGGAACTCAGCTCCTATCTCTATCTCTTTCTCTCTTTTTTGCAGGTTTGTCCAGATTCAATTGGAAGCACATGGTTGCTGAGAAATGAGCTGGGAGAAGCGACCCCTTTAACCTCTAAAGTTTCTGAAAGGAAGAAAAAGCAGGAAAGTGGGATCTGGTTGGCATGAGGAGATAGCGTGTGTGTGGGATTGGTGTGTTGGGTGAAATTGGGAAGGTGTTGGTCAGTCAAGTGGGAAAAGGCCTCAGTTTTTCATTTTATCAAGCAATAAAACCCCCAAGCCCTTGTGGCCTTTATCTGTGCTGTGATCTAAGTACATTATAAGGCTGAAACTCAATGTTGAGAAAGCAGCTGGAGGAAGTGATGATTACTACAGAAAGTCCAGGCAAAGTAATGAGAAAGTAGCGCCGGATAACATCAAAACCAATTAAGTCCATCCAGGTTCAATTCAACCTTGAAAATTTTCAACCTGGTTTCATCCATCTATTTTGAATCCTGTCGGAACGTACAGATTAATTTGCTTTAAAATACAGACAGGAATTTGTTGAGAATGAAGTGTGATAATTTATTTGCTGATAATTTTTTTGCATGCTGTGCATTGTTTTACTGCCCAATCCACTGAAGGAATTATGCAAATCTAGGCAACAAAGCAAATGCGCTTCCAAAAAAGTGTATTTTTTAATTACTGCTGCACAGTTATGAAAAATGCAGCAGACTATCACAATCTGGCATACTTTACTGAAACTGTATCACCCACTGCGACCCATTTTAAAACGCCAAAAAATAGTGTTCTCAAGGCACTTCTGGGTGTATGCCTGGTTATTGCACTCTTCTCCATCATTTGATCTTTATTTGATGAATTACTGCTGCCATAAAATGCAAACAAACATCTCTTTTTAATAAAATTATGTTTACCTCCTGCTGTCTGTAGGCGGTATAGTTCTGCATTTTGTAAATAAGCCACAATCTATAAATAATAAGCCTAATTTACATTAAAAGAGGTGTAAAGAATTGCAGTGACTTCCACAGATTTTACCGCCGATATTGCCTGCTTAGTGAATAAGACGTCGAAGCGAAATGAGTTAATTCACTCCACGCTGTTTAGTCTCGGCTAATTCTGAATGCTATCTTACAAACCCAGGACTTGCGATGTTACAGCGATAACTAATGTGGATTTTTGTCAGCTAGATGAGGTGTAGGATGACTCAAAGTGAGCATGTGATAAAGAGATGCTCTGACAAAAGCGTGACACACATGCAGTGGATTCATAACAAGTTATGCTCTATTTTCAGTGAATGACACCTTTAATTGATGCAGCGGCTGGGGACTCGCGTACCGCAAAGTCAGATGGGTGTGAAAATACAGAGAGATTGAGAAAGAGGGAGAGGTATTGCTGCTGTTTTCCCTAAGCATGAAAAATGAGACAGAGTCCGTCTCAACCATATTATCCCTCTCCCAAAGTGCTTTGTAGACAGTCATTCATCTTTCTGCATCGTGCCCCCTTTATCTGTCACTCCTGTCTCATCTCTACACCTCTCATCCTGCTCCACTATCCTCCTCCACCTGAATATAATTTGATGAAACTTTACCAAAGCAACTCAGGGCCTGTAACTCATATTCACTGGCTCAGACCATTTGACACCAGCCGTCATGTCACACATCTCCATTGTCCAATCATTATTGTTACCTTCAACTTTGTAATAGCTCTGCTGGACCTGTTACAGATGTAGTGTTTAATGACAAACAGTAATCAGGAGGGATTTGGTGGCGCATTTAATCTGTGGTTTTACAGCTTTGTCCATGGATGATTTTATCCCCTGAGGCAGATTCTTACGAGCTCACTTACTCAGCCTGACAGAAAGCGATGTCAGAACAGCATGATAAAAAAAGCACTGCATTGGGAAAGAAAAAAAAATCACAATTCGGCTTTTTATCTTAATGACAACCACAGGGCAGACTTTTCTTTGATGGCAGGTCATTACTTTTCATGTTTAAGTTTAGTGAATGAATAAAAATGAACATTAGAATATAGATAAACAAAGTTTTTGTATAATTAAAATGTTAGTTTTAACAAGTAGTTGTATAAAATCTCTATTGCACCTCTGTTATAAAGTTGTTTTACCTCAGAAAATTGACAAATGAGAAGTATTTCAGTATCATTATGTAATAATGTAATAATGTAATTTCACCAGACAAGATTACTTTAGATTACTTTTAGACAAGATTAAATCATTCAAAATTGACATGTTTAAAAAATGTATAAATAAAATGACAATTTTTTTCTGCATCCCTGTATACAGTATGTGATTCTCTGTGTCCTTGTCATCAGTGAGTTCCCTTTCAGTCGGTCACTTCGACGTCACGTTGGTGACCGACGAATAGGAATCTCGCTTCGAGAAACAACTCTGCGTGTATGTAAACACGCAGGCTTCTACTTCCTGGCAGGGTAACCCGTTGCTCCCCTCTCGGGCCTGTAAGCACTCGTCGGCCCTGGTCGATGATGTCTACAAAGCTTGTGGAGATGCTGCATCATCCGTACACCCCATGGCGTTGTTGCAGGTCCATCAGGCCAAGGCACTGAAGGCTTTGCACGAGGATGGCCATGACCTAGAAGTTCTCGCAGAGCTTCGTGCGACGAAGGTTACGGCACGTGCCCTGGGTCGTGCCCCCCGGTGGCCGCCCTCGCTCCTCCGCAGCCCCAGCAGCAGCAGTCCCATCGGTCGCGTCGAGAAGCCGGACGCGGGGGTCCTGCCCAGCCTGTCCAACCACCTCCAGGACCTGGTGGCAAGAGGAAATGCAAGCGGCCCTAGGACAGGCAGCCCAGGGATGGAAGGAGTTGCTCTTCAGGA
>JAUMHR010000079.1:14602844-14627334 GCA_032361145.1 Enteromius fasciolatus
TCAGCTGATCCTAATCAGCGTATGCCAATGAAATTCATTGGCGTGTTTACATACACGCAGAGTTGTTTTGGCATCTCAAAGCAAGATTCCTATTCACCGAAGTGATGTCTCCCTTCTTCAGGGAAGAGAGTTACAATACGTAACCGAGATGTTCTTTATGTTTTTGTAACATTCGTGGATGTTTGTGTTTAATGGTGTACATTACTGATAAAACAAAAATGGATGGTATATTGGAAAATATTCCTCTTTTGTTTTGTTTCTCAATTCCTCAACACTCTTATCTGAATTTGTGGCAGCCAAGAAGAGCTCTGTAAGTGTCTCCTGTTTACATCCGTCAAGTGATATTGGGACAACACCCTCCAGAAGAGCAAGAGTGTGTGTGTGTGAGTATGCAGGACAAACATATCTCACAATATTGCATTCAGGGATAAATTTCTCGTTGTTGTTGTTTTGTCTACTATGGTTATTCATGGTTATTTGGAGTGTGAGACTGTGGTCTCAAAGAGGATATTTGCTGAAGTGTGCCAGTGAGAACAGCAATTTTATCAAGGATGATGTAAGTCATGTGGTCTCAAAGAAGGATCATTTTACTTCTGAAACACCCCATGAACTTTTGTTCTTTGAGTTCTTTGACTTTGAGGCCATGTCTATTAGATTAGTACATACCAGTGTTTAGTTATTTTATTTTATTTTATTATTTTTAAAATATGACCAAATATCTTTCGTCAAACTGCATCTGCCATATTTTCAGAACTGAGGGCTCAAGTTTTAGCTCATTATATTTAGCCATTAAAATCTAAAATGTTATTTTAATCAATTTTACATTTTAATTTCAGTTAATTTCATTTTATGAATAATTTTAACTGTGTTTAGCAGTTGAAATCTACAATGTATTTCAGGCTTTTGCGCCAATAATAATTTTCTTAAATTGAATTAAACAACAGTTTATTTTTTGTGAAAGTATATTTCTGAATGAATGTTTTTCTCTGGTGTAAATTCAGTGAAATTGTTTCCCTTGCAGTCGCACTTTGCCTGCTTTGCTGTTGATCTTTGCTGACTATGTGGGGAAGGCTGGCTTGAAAGCCTCCCATCTTCCCCACTGGCAGCTCCTCCATTACTTACAAAGTGCTTCATCTCTCTCCGCTGAGGCTGGTCTACTGTGCTACTTCTGATTAATGACACTGCCATTCCAGCTCAATTTATTACCATACATTTCACCGTGCAATACAATCCAGCACGTTCACCCTGTGCAGAGGTATTAACATCGTGCCATGATACTTGACACTATAATAGTGAAAATTATAAGAACTTATTTGTCTGGCATTTGAGACAAATCCATTAGGCTGACTTGAATAATAGCTGAGACACAAACTACTGCCCCTCAGGTGCTTATATGAACACATTTAATAGTCAAAAGAGCATTATATAATAATAAATTCCTTTGAGGATCAGAAAATTGCTGACAGAATTGAACAAAAACGACCAATGTGTTATATATATCGTACATTACCTCCAAGATGCACAATGCCTTGGGTTTAGAGTAAGGAGATAAGCATAAATGTTCTCTTTTATATAAGAGTAACAGAGAAAGTTTGTCAGCACTTTTATGCCTCACAGGATCAACACTAATTGTTGGAACTCTGGGTAGCTTAGCAGGCAGATTGTGATGGTGTGAAAGTATGTCCTTATTGAACTCTCCACATTCACTGCATCTGAACAAACATGCTTGGACTTCTCACCCTCAACCATTTATTCAGTTAAAGTCAGCTTTTTTTCTGATCTTCACAGTTCGCTAGACAAGATTCATCTTGCACTTGTGGAATCTGACTAAGTCTCTGCTCCCACAGTCCTGCCTCCGCTTTTCCTTTCCAACATCCAAACACGCAGGACTGCCTCATCACCTGTCGTTCTGCTTTTACTTTCTGGCTGTGCTGGCACTTTTGCACATTCACTGCCAAGAACAGCAGCACTTTTACCCGGTATTTCATTTATTTTTGTTTTATTGCACCCACTCAGATAAAGCATTGCAATGTGAAAGAATCTCACCACACTGTCCATAAACTTTGCAGTACAGGATTCTCAAATAACTCATGCAGTAGTAGACTTAATATAAATTATTATATTATATAATACATTTATTAGAAATTTGTTAAAATGTAAATAATATAGACAACAGATCTTTTCTCTCTTAATTTACAGTCTTCAAATTTTGATTGTATTCCAGTTATTTTTTACTTTACAGTATACTTGCAGTACTGGCCGTCCCAAATGATGCTCTCAGATGTTGTTTCTCTCTTCACGCTGCTGTTGGCTGCTTTTTGGCCATCCGCTGTTATCGACCCATTAGACAAAGCAAAATGGAATTTCTAGCTATCTGCACCCTCTTAGTCTATTGTTTCCCTTTCAGTCACGCTAAGGTAATTCGTTTTTCAGGGGCCGTGTTTCGCTCCCCTTTCACTCCTGGCTGATTGCCTTGTAGAACAGACCTGTCCATGTAACATTATCCGTGGTCTATGCTCTTTACCTTTAATTTATCTGTCTAGTGAATGCCAGTGATAACCAGGGCCTTTGACATATCCCTGTCTCTATATGAAATGCCACATTCTGTTCGGATATTTTGTTGGTCAGTGGAAGTTTCCTAATAAAAAAAAGCGTCATTTTACTTTACGAGGTACTTGTTAGTGAGCATTTGCGTTTAATTCTTATTCTCAATGCCATAAGTGAAGTGCATTGCTAGAAGAAAGACCAAACAAAAATTAAAGACTAAAAATTGTGCTTATCACTGAATGTACTAATGCACTCTCAAATATGTCAAATTGTGGAAATAAACTGGGTTGCAAAGAACAATTTGATTTGACTTTATCATACTAAAGATTGCAAAATAGAGAAACAACGAATAAGCACATGCTTTTCAACAGTGAGCACATACAAGTGTCTCACAAACACTATTCACAATATAGTGAATATGCTCATATTTGAGAGTGGGTAGCTTTTCAGGTTTCTGTGAAAAAATTCCCTGAGCTGCATATTCAACCTTTGGCATATGGCATAAGAGCTAATTAGAACTATGCTAATGTGCTCCCTCAGGCCCAGCGACTGAAGAGGAAACCAACTATGTGCTTTGATACATCTGTCATGCTTCAGCAGGCGCTAACAAGGATGACTCTGAGACACTACAGACCCTGCATAATATAGGTCTGTATTCTTCAAACTTATTTTTTTTACTTATTTTAACTTTTTAGATTACTTTACTTGCTTTTGATGAATAATTTACATTTATTTGAAAAATAATGGTTCCAAAAGAAGATTTTTACAGTCATGCCTTTGAAAAAAAAACCTTTTGGTGAACATTTAACTATTTTAAGAGTCTAGTAGTTTAGTAGTTATCCAAAGAACCTTTTTAATTAGAGCTTTTGTGGAATTAAAACATGGAAAGATTTCATAAATGTTACAGGTTTTTCCATGTAACCATCCATTTCAATAAAAAAACTATATTTTAATAGCCTGTGTAGATGATAGGCTATGTATGTAAAACCTAATAAATAATTTGGCATTTAGCTGTCACTTTTGTCCTCACTGTCTTACAGTTTGTTTATTTAAGACAGTTAAGGTTAAGTGCCCTGTCTCAAGGATGAAATGGCGATGGATCAATTTTAGTCTCAGCCTCAGACGGCACGTTCACCTACAGTCATGCTGACCCTCTGATGCATATTGTGTTTCAAGAAATGTCAAGAGTTGTCTGAAATCATTGGTTCCAATCTGATTGGCTGGTCCTATGCAACATCTTCTGTAGTCAAGGGATAATGACCTGTTCTGCTTTGTTAGTAATGGGCTGGTAAGTGTGTGTGTGTGGGGGGGGGGTATTATGTCGTTAAGTCAATGGTGATTACAATTATTTTCATATAGATTGATCATTTTCTAGTTCGTAATAACTTATATGTGCCAATTACCTTGATTATAGTAATCATAAAATTGTTCATGACTTTCCATTTAAGTACTTATGCTTTTCCATGGCTTTGCAAGATTACAAATTGCTGCTTACAAAATCCTCTGATATTTCCATACTTGCCATCGCAGCGGGAGCCGTGGTTATTGTAAGCCAATTTCACAAACAACGGAGAGAAATTCAGAGCGAGTCTGCTGCGTTAGAAGCGCATGAAGAACAGGCAGGTCCGTAAAAGCGCTGTTCCGCGGTAGGTGGTGCTAAACTCATTCACATTTTGTCGGTACCTCTGTGGGTACACAGGATGATTTTAATCGCGCTGGACAGCGGCCAGCGTCACTCACAGTCTCAGCAAGTCGACGCGCTGCGCACGAGAGCAACAACCTCATTCCTGGATATTAGGCACTAGGGGCAAGTGCGCGAGCGCGGCGCGCGGACACAATTCGACTTTCGTTCTCTGAGAGAGCAGCGCGCGAATGGTTTTCAAACTGAAATGAATCGTTAACGGCCGTTTGAAAATGAAGAGGCTTTCTCGAAAGCTGACTTTAGCTCTCGCAGCGCTGTTTTGGATAGCAGCTTTACTCTATTTCATTTTGCTGAATAGTCGCAAAATACTACCTGACCAAAGAAACGAGCAACCGCAAGTGAAAGAGGTGAGTGATAAATCTTGATATGTTAGAAATAACAAGCCTCGTGGGCGAAATGGATTGATTTGGGTGATGGAGTGTTTTTAAAACCTGCCAGTAACACTTTAATTCTTTGTTTTTCGTGTTCTGACAGAAAATATTTGTAAAGGTGCGCCACTTTCACTATACCTTACTATAACTTATTTTAAACGACAATGAGAAATTTAGCTTACTTTTTCCCTCGGGAGGTGAAATAAAATGCTTTGCGATAACCTTTTCACATTTGTTTGTTGACAAACATTATTCGGTAATAGCCCATTTTGTCTCTTTTCCTATTCAAGCATGAATTTATCAGTCAGTATGATGGACGCACGAAAATGGCTTTAATGTAAGTGCGTACAAGAGGGAGCAGATATTCAATCTAGATTATTGAGTGAAAAGTAAATATTTAAATAGCCTGTAAGAAAGGGTTGTAATTAACGCTATAAAAGAGCAATTACCATTTGTACCTCTGACATTTGCTTTCATCAGCCACTTTTGGACTACCAGGAAAGACAAATCACTAATGCCATCTCTGTTTTTTTCTTATAGACAGCAATACGTTTTATTATAAGTTTATTTCTTAGGATAAAGTGTTCCATTTTTCTTGACAAGTAATAATCTCTTTTATGCTCTTCATCTGGTCTGGAGTTTTAGAAAAGCCTGTATGCCAGGATACAGTCTAATATTTTAGCATGAACTGAACAATTAAATTCCTCAAAAATCAAATAATTTGCACTGTTATCCACATTCATTTTGACGAGATGATGCACATATGTGTTGCATTAATAAATAGATCTAGCTGCGGCATTGTTGCTGTAAATTGTGTAAATCTGCAGCAAAGTCTTGTACATCTTGTAAGTCAGTTTTTCATTCAACAGCGGCTGGTATATGACAATAAAGTATCACCGAGGGTAATGGGGTATGAAGCATGATGTATGGTGTAATATATCTCAACACTGAGCAACACTCTATAGGAACGGAAATATGAAAACAGTTAGCACATTCTCCTTACATCTGTACAGAGACAATGATGGACTTTTTATGGTTTAATGACCAGATTTATCTCAGAAGGAATGCATAAAGAATTCTTAGCTGGTGGATGCTTCAGTAGTGTCTTTTTATTCTCACTTTCTCTGTGCATCTCTGTATGTAAAACAAAAAATAAGTTAAACAGTTAATGTGGCCTTGAAAACCACCAGGAGATCGATTTTGCAGACACTCCCCCTTTAAATACAACTTAGCGCTGCGAGAGAAATGTCTACTTTAGTATTCTGTGTTGAACATCATGTTTCCATTTGCTGTTTGCTTCAATATCTATTTTCTGTAATAACCCTGACAGGGAAGGCCGAACCTGCAATAGCTGTTATTGGCGAGGAGGAATGTGAAATACAGGGTTGGCGCAGCGGCTGTTGAGGTGAATGCGGTGTGTGTCACGGTGGCCAGTGTGTTCAAACCATTCATCAAATGGTGGTGACATCTCACTCAGATTCGATGGGGAGATACTCCCCCATCAGCAGAGTGATGCATTATCTTTATAATGGTAAGGGAGGACTGAGATATCACCCATGACATCTGCTATTACCATGATTCATAGCAGATATGTCCCACAATACAGATTACACAAGCAGACAGTGTTGTTGTGGGGTATATTCACAGAGGCTTCGTGTCACTGGTGTTGAGGTGTTAGACTGGACAGATGGAGTTTGATGGACTCATCATTTGCCTGCACATGAATTCTGACAGAACATTGGAATGAATCATTTTAATGCAACACCGCAGACCAATTTTACAGTCATGCACGGTTTCTGTACCTGCTGAGAGTGTGCTGAGGCCTTTAAAAAAGGAGCAGGGTTTCAAAAGAAGTTCAGATGTGTGGTTTTCTGCTTTGCAAGAGGGCAGAGGCTTTGGTGGAGAAGAACGCTCTATAAAAAGGACCCACACAACCACACATACAGAGTACAGACGACAGGACAGGGAGGATCCAATTACCACTTCCTCAGTCTGTCCTCCTCCTCTCATTAGAAGGCTGAGCTCTGTGGGAGCCGGGGAACACTGAGCCCCAAACGTGGCACAGCTCAAATGCCCTGATCAGTGACTGTGGAGCATCAAGGAGCTAATGATTTCAGCGGGGAGCGTGGGGGTGGGTGCGTGAACGCTGCCTTTTGAAGGCGAATAAAATTGTTAAGCAGATAGGAAATTTGACACATTGATTCAGAACCTGTCATCTTTTTTTCATGTGCTAATTAAATTCTGTTTCTATTACTTAGTATGCTTAATCATTAAAAGAGTTCATTTTTGCAGTGAGTCATTGTGCCCTAATCCAAAGTGTCTAGATTTACAACAATGTTAGATTTTTACTAGCGCTCTCACCTTTTGTATTTTGAACATCAGCTCAGCCTGTAGGCTTGGCATGTTGCTTTAAAGTTGCTTGGGAACAAACTCAGAATGGATGAAGTGCCTGTGGTGTTGTGAGTAGTAAGAACTAAAGACTGGACTATACTAGGCATAATATACTTCACAACTTTTTTTGAAGTTTGGGGGAGCCAGTGCTGAAGGCCAAAAGTCTTCAGATTTTGGGCAGTCCAGTTTAATACATTTTACAGAAAATTTGTTTAGCTTCAGATTAATCCAACCAGTAGGAGGAAATCAAACATATTTAATATTTGAGTCAATTTTAAAACATACTAGTTGCTTCTGAAATTGCATCATGTTTGGTGTGGATATATTTTGTGACACATAAAAAAAAGTATACTCTGTATGGTGTGAGAATAGGTACCATGACCTAATGAGATGGTAAATTGGCCAAAATTGTAATGTAAGTGTATTTCAGAATTTATGGCAGAAGTAATAGGTCATTATAGGTAATTTTTCTGGATGATTAGATGTATGTGAATTTTGCCTATTTTTAAACATAATACAAATAAATTAGGGCTGTCAATTGATAAAAATTTTTAATCAAATTAATCAGGATTTTCAGTGGATTAATCATGATTAATCACTATTTGCAACTACTCCTGAATCCTAACCATTTTTTTTTCTGAAATGCATACCAAAAGATAAATAACGGGACACATACACATCATTTTCATAAAATGTCTGTTTATTAACACAGCCAAATAATGGTGGTTTAAATCAAGCTGAAACATACCATGATATTTGTCTTTGCAATGAGAATGATCTTTTACCTTTACGCCGGTTTCACATTGCACACGTAAGCAGCGCGTATGCCCAGCAGAAGCAGCGTGCGGTGATTGTGTTTTCATCACACTGGCAGCGTTTGCCCCCACTTACGTCCAACAGACAGGAACTGTTTACAAGCCTCCCCAAAATAACGCTCCTCAGTTTTTAATACAGCCAGCGTAAAAGACTTCAGTTCCCACGTGTCACTGATGCAAAGTGCAGTTACTCCGAGGTAATAATTGTCCCACTTTCCTGACAAATAATTTGTCACACTGCGCATGCGTGAAAAACTACAAAAAGTAATTAACGCAGTTAACATGTTATTTTTGACAGCCCTAAAATAAATATAATGTTTTTGTGAGACTTATATATCTGTTGAATATCTGCCATCAAACCAATTGAAGAGCTGTGTGTCTTTCGATTGTTTAGCCTACCTGTTGGGCTATTTACACAGACAGACATCTTTAGCTGTTGAGTTTTAGTGCCTCACAAAGGACTTTGAATTTCTAAACCAGCAAGCCAACTGAATAACTAGTTCATCTTTTAAAAACCATGTTTGTTTTCTTTTCATTCTGTCCACTTGTATCCAAAATAGACTGTGTTTTTGTTTGGGGTGCCTAATTATTCAAATGTGATTTTGAAAATATGTAGTTTTGCATATCCCTAATGAGAACATTTACATATTGTTTGTATCATGAGAATATATGTATCTGCATTTCAATATCAGCCTAACTTTTAGACAGACAGAAACCAGCAATATTATCTGATACCGATATGACTTGGAAACTGAATTGGCGAGTGGAATTGAAAGCCCAGCCATTATCATGCTAAGCAGTCTAAAGAAACAGACATGTGCAATTACCCACCTCTATTACTGGCTGTAAAGATGCTGTTGTGGCTGTTGTAAAGCAGCAGGCCATGACATCCCAGGCACACACGCAATACTGCAAAAAGGTGTGCGAGCTCACTGGTGAATTCTTAACTCATTGTGTTTACAATGCCCTGAAGTCCACTCAGTCTAGAAGTACAATTTAATAGCTTTATATTAATGCTGTTGTTTTGTTGCAAAAAAGAGAGGAAGTTTCTTGAAATGACTCTAAGTGGGAACTTTTAAGGCCAATTTGCACAGCACTGACAGATGCAGACAAACGACAACAAGACACGCTTATTGGGTTTTGTCAGACCGGTGTTACCTCTGTTGGCTTTAGTTGGCGCTGTTTTTGCTGATTGAACATGTTGAATCAGCGTTTGTTTGTCTGGTTTTGTAATGTCTGTGAAGTGGCACTGTAAGTAGTTGGCTGTCACCATTGGTCTGCGTCGGCTGGCGCAGTGTGAATTGGCCTTTAAGAGGTGGTGTGTGCTCAATCACTTTCGTATATTTTTATTTTACAGGTACCTTTTTGAATTTAAGAATGTTTTTTTTTTCTGATTATACTTGTATTATTCTTTACCTGTCTGCACATGACCCTCATTAAAACTCATATATTGGAAAATTCTGTGATTTTTAAAATGAAAAAGGTCATCGCATTCTCTGTATCGCCTTAGTCCTAATTAGCAATACCTCTGAAACTGCATCTGTCATAAACATTGGCTTATTGATTTATGATGTGTGTATTCATTGTAACGACCCTTGCTATTGTTATGAGCAGAATCTCTACACAAATTTGAATGCTAGTGGCAGTTATTTCCATGGAGGGCAGTAGCTGCATTTGGAAACACAGGAGAGAAGAAGGCATCATCATCAGTCAGCATTCATACAGGCGTCTGGGGAGAAACTAGCAACCTGCTGGCATGGGTAATCACCAGCCCCAACCATAACCAACAGCCTCCAGCCCCCTTAATGGTCTAACATCAGCAAAAAAGCTCAAGGAAATAATAAGTGGGAAAACACGGAAACTCTCAAGCTGCTGTCGGTGCAGAATGTGGAGGTTTATTAAATTATGATTGATATTGCCTTATGGATTTCAAGACAGAGAGTGTTCGACCCTCAATATTCGTGACTACAGCTTGCTGTGTGCCTCATATTTTGAGGGGATTGGTGTGATGGTGCTGCAGAACACTGAAATATTAATGACTTTCTTATGATAATTGAGAATATTGCCTACAGCAACACTGTTTACTTTTTCCCACTCTTTTAAATAGTTTACCGAACGTGCTTTTCCACCAAGTGAACTTGCTCATATCAGAGTCTTGGCTTTTGCAGTGGATTATTATTATTATTTTTAGATTTGAAACGCACAGATGCTAGTATTTCAGCCCCACAGGTCCTAAGAGACCTAAGTGTCAATGATGTCAAGCATTTTTGTGGAACAAAACAACTGACAGTGAAATGTAAATAGACTTAATCATTGAAACTAATCTGCCTTGTTTCAATTATTCTGTAGATCTCAGATGCTGAGTGGGATGACCTGCTAGAAGAGTTTGAAGAGAAAAGCTACCTCAATGCTCACAGATGGAAGCCAGGCCAGGACCCCTACAGTCTGTATGCCTTCAATCAAAGAGAGAGCGAGAGAATCCCCAGCAACAGAGCGCTTAGAGACACCCGGCATTACAGGTAAGCCCTGTGTGTGTGATCTATATATAATATCCACACAGTTCATATTAAATTAATGAAGGTGCATCTGTGAGTTCTTAAAAACTTTTTGAAACTGATGAAAGGTGTACTGAGATAAAAAAAAAGAAGTAAGGATTAAATTTCATGAGCAAAAGCTTTATGACTGGTTCATGGCTGGGTAGTGAGTGCTTCTTAGGCTCTCGTGTCGATATGCTATACTAGGTCATGAAGCATTTACACTACTATTCAAAACTTTGGGTTCTGTTTTTTTAGAGGCTGCATTTCTTTTATCAAAAATATAATAAAAAAAAAATTACAGTTTAAAATATTTCTTTTTCAATCATTTGAGTTTGCTCTGCTGTATTATCAGCTTTTTGCTCTAATTCAGTGAACTTTTGCCACAATCACATTTTTTGCTCTCTGTCATATGCAATAGCCAGAAACACAAACCTAACTAAAAAGAGGTGGGTTGGTGCTGTTTCAGAAATTTAGCAGATAGGATTAACTTGATTGTTAACATGCTTTCATTTGCATTGGTAATTGAGTTTCTTTATAAACGCTGTCTGTGATATTTGGCAGCTCTCAGTGACAGCATGACCTTGTGGTATTTGTAGCTCATGAAATTAGACTGTTCCTGGCCACAGTACATTTTCACTCTCTGCAGCGCTGTGGGAGGTCACTCACTCATTTGTGCAGTTCACTTTCGTCAGTCAGAGTGCCACATTTCATTTTGCGGCTATTTCTGGATTCTTTTCATGTTTACCATGTTTACACCTGATATTAGCATCCATCTCGGTTAATCAGACAGCATGTGATCAATTGTGACAGATTTTCCCATGTTTGCACCTCATGTGAGCACTTGTGAACAGTTTTTCTTTAAGGGGAATGTATCATGTTAATAAAGTACAAAAAAAATAGATTTTTAAGTTCACTGCTAATGTTATGCTTATTCTCAAGTACTAATTTGCATTTATTGAAATAGCTTTTCTATGTTTTCTCTTTCAAAGCTACACTTAACATCTTTCTTTTATTGCAATGGATGGTTGATAGACGAGTAGTCAGTTTTTTGTTGACACTTTAGGATACATAATCAATTACACTACATGCATGATATCAACCTCTTTCAGACAGTAATTCCAGTAAACTGCTGTAAAATTACCAGAACTACTTTGCTGAATGTTCTCACACAGGCAACAGCGTTCTGTCTTTTTCCTGTAAAGCATCATTCACACATCAAATTATTAAATTATTAAATGGAAATTACCTCTCAATGGCTGCACATGCTGGTGTTATGCTTGTAAAAATGGAGGAGTAGCCTACACGCGATTAGTGTTTTTTTTGGATGTTTTTATCTTTGTGTCTAACACAGTATCGTCTGCCACTTTAAATTCTGGAACTCGTTATAGATGAATTCTGACTGGCTGTCAATAATTGCATCTTCATCAGCTAGAAAAAAAAATTCTAAAAGTGATTTCAAAGATATTGTTTATTGTTATAGTTGTGGTGTGGAGAATGATTTATAAACCCCTATCTTTAGCGTTATCTTTATAGCTATCATGCTTGTTGTGAACGGGGCTTTTTTTCAGCGCGTTCTTCTCTTACTTCTTTCATTCTGCATTCACACACAGCAGAATTCACACCATTTACTGGTAATGTTACAACTTCTTATACCAAAATAAAATTTATAGAACAAACTTACTGGTATTTTTAAGAAGCAAAAAAATGGCTCTCTATGGCAATTTACCAGCAATTCTTCAGTAAAGTCTGAATGTGTGAAAGGGGCTTTTTGTATTTTTGACTGAATATCCCTAAATACGTAGAATTGATCATTGCATGTGATGTGATCAGATGTTAAATCCGAGTATAAACAGGGTCAGAGTCCCCTGTATACACAACTGATGAATCTTTTATTTGCATTTCCTGAATAAACAGAACTTTGATCATAACTTTCTCAGTGTCATAGTCTAAATTCATTTAGTCAGATTCTGAGTCATTTACTTTGATGTAACGTTTATAGTATTGATTAGGTTAGGCCCAGATAAAGATTTTATTTTTGCATTTTTAAAAAAATAAATACTAGACCTACAGATTTAATCACTTTGATAAATCACTTTTTTTAATTACTTTTATTAGATAAAAAATAATATATAATACAAATCTAAAAATCTACATACATATTAGTAGACTAGGCTTATGATATATTACAGTTACAGTAACTTACATCTTATAACAGCAGTAACATTATGGGGTCTTAACATCATATGCAGACTTTTCTGAGAATTTCTCAAAAGACCCACTCTTTTGTCAACAGAGAAAATTATTGATGAATGTGCTTTGTCAAGTAACACCTAACCATGCTTTATTCTCAGTTGCACAGTGACCTAAAAATAAGCAGGTAGGTGTCAGGTTTATGAGAAATCATCTAGAGAGCTTTTGGGGCCTCTGTAGCAGTGCAGTATTATTCTCTATAAAATAATTCAGGGGCTTGGAGACAGTAGAGAGAATCTCCGATAAAAGGTGAGGAGGCGGCTCATTATGCAGACCCAGTGCTCTAATGCTATACTCTCTGTCTTTCCCTGTGTTGTCTATTTTCTCTGTAGCCCTCGTTTCTTCCTTCCTCTTACATGACTCAAATGCCTTTGTAATTACAGTAGGAACACCACACTCATTGTTCATGCTGTTGTTGACCAGTAGCATTATTGAAATATCCAGGGAAATGCAATCAAAGTGCCAACGTTACTTCTTAATTAACTTAAACTGAAATTGAACAAACAAAGGATAATTCTACCGTTCCAGCAGGAGCCACTCTTTCATTGTGGCTTTGGCCGTCAGTATAGACGCAAGGTATTTGTTAGTGCTGACTATATTTGGTCAGTAAAAATAACCTTGCGGGTTTATGTTCTCATTTAACAAGCTTGTTGGATCTTGCTGCATTTTCTCATACTACACGTCAGATTAGGGTATATTAAGCAACCTAACACAGGGTATGTATGTGTTTGCACACAGTTTACAAATTTCTTCAGGTTTCTTCAGGCAAGCTTAGTCCTATCAATGAGGAGAAGGCAAAAAAATGCTACCTCTCAAACTAAGCTGCCAGAGCATTCTATCAAATGCAGAATGAGACTTTGACAGCCATTTGTGGCAAGACCCTGGTCCTTTCACTTAGCCTGGTGCCTGAACCTCAATTTGCTGCAGAGAAAAGAGTCACCACCAGAGGAAATTAGCATGAACCTCAATTCAGAAGGACTTCCATTCCTCAAGGGCTAATAACTGATAAGCTTAGGCGCCAGGAGCTTTGCAAATGTTGTTCATTAAAGCTGCCATTTATTCAATTCAAAAAGAGGCTTCAGAGTCCCTGTGATGAAACACCGAGGAGGGGTGGAATATAACCATAGTGAAGATGGTAGTTTTTAAGATTACTAAAACAATATAGTTTGACTTGATGAATTTTCTGTAAAGATTCTGTAAAATGCACTTGTATTTTTACAGTCTACTTGGGACTTTCTTCCAGAAAATAGGATATTTTCCAGTTTTAAATTGTTACGTTTTATACAACAGTTAGTACTTGTCTTTGAGCCCTCAAATGATTGGTCCTATAGCTGCTATAACATTCCAACAGCCCTGCAACTTTGTGTTTTTTCAGTCACTCTTCCTGCTTTTTTTAAGCGAGTCACTGAATCATTCATTCTGTTGATGTGTTAAAAACACTAATTTGTTCAGGGGCAAAACAAGTGACTCATTGAGTGAGATGAAATATTTACATTTTGTTGTATACTGTGACAATATAATTTATGTTTCATGCTAACAAAGCAATTTCAGTAGCAGTCTAACACTATAAGTGCATCCAAGGGCAAAAATTGAGTAATAAAAATGAATGATATGACCCATTTACACATTAGATTTAGTCTGAGATCATTTTATTCGTTCTTAGATATCCACATTTGGCAGACATTTAGTGTTGTAAATCTACCTTTATTTCTTGATTAATGTAGTCAGAGACTGGACCCTTTTACAGCCATTTACGAGTGAAATGCTACTGTAATTCAGTGAGTTATGGCTGTTGTATAATAACATTCAAATAGCCTACATGGCAATGGTGAAACTATGAATTTGTAAATCAATATGGTGTTAGCAACAACAATCAATAGATTTCTGCAATGATATGAAGCCATTATGCTAGCACCCACAGACATTTGAACATTGCAAGAAGTCATGTGTTTTTTTTTTTGTTTTTTTTGAGGGGGCATGAGTGAAAATAAAAACATTATGAAAACACTATTATAATTGACTGATTACAACACTTTCATTGTACAGAAAGACACTCGTACTCACATATGCGCTTCGTTGTTTCTGATGAGAGAATTCAACAGAGAGCAGAATTCCCCTCAGTGAGTGAGTGAACAAAACACCTCTTATTGGCCATTGCATTCATAAGCTCAACAGAATCATGTGTTATTGGTTGTGCCTCTGGTTGATTTAAATATAGCAGCTTACATTCTAATCATGCAGGTGTTATTGTATGAAACATAAAAAAAGGATTTGTCTATTTTTTTTTGTCTTTTGTAAAAAAAGAAATTCCTTTGTTTTGTTATAATTAGCAATATGTTTGCAAAACGTTGCTATTTAATTTCCTCCTTCTGGCACCATGATTGACATTTTCATTGACGCCTTTATGACTTGCATTTTAGGCTTCATGTTAGAGAAGTGTCATTCTTTCTTCTAATTAGAGTCAACCTCCCTGTATCAACTCCCACTGCTGAGTGATGATGGGCATGTGGCATTCCTGAGAGGAAGTACCTCAGATCATCAGCAGTAGCCAATTAGACAGTGCACTCACACCAGCATTCTTCCAAATCAAGCACAGACGCGTTAAAACCAAAGATCCCATGCTCATTATCAACTCAGAAACCATGATATCTCCAGTTTACTGCTCATTTCCTATTAGGTCCCCTCTGCCTTATAAAATGGAATAAAATGGACAAATCTTCTTCTTTTTAGAGGTCTTTTGATATTCCAGGCCATCTACTGCATGTGATCATGTTTAATTTTCATCGTAGCTCAAGCTTAACGAAAGACATGCTGTCTCCTGGGACTTTCAGGCTTGCCAAGGTTGAAACAGTGTCACTCGGTTCCCTAGAGCTCTTAGACATCCTATTGTGTGTAAAACAAAAGCACCACCTGAAGGACGTTCGCATCTCCGGAGAAAATCTGAGACATGAATGCGTATTTTTAAGATAAACTTCCACTTCGGGTCCTATCATTGTTCTGTGTAGAATAAACAATAAAACATATGCAAAGCAATTACTCAGTAGAGCAGCATGTTTAATTAGCTTTTACTGCCTTTTCTATTTGTCATATGCAGTATTTCTGTTGTTGAGGCCATATGTTGTGATTTTTGTCCAGCAGTAGCAGACTCAATGAAAGTGAGTTGGATACATCATAATGAGAAACGCTAAGACCACGTTCCCAGTTCCCAATTTTCTCAGGGACGCATCCATCATTTTGGCGAAATATCAAGTACACAGTGATATGCTTCCCCTCTCCCAGATGTTGTTTTCTGAAAGAAATTCTAATGATGTTCTGTGTTTTGCTGTTTAAAGCATCCCCCTATCTTAAAAGACCTTGGGCTATAGCTGCATTGAGCAATGGATCCCGCTCCCAGGCTGCCTCCAGTAGAGGCTTCAAACAGCATATAAAGCTGTGAACACAGGACTTAGCTCATAAAGTGTGTTTAAGGCTGATCTAACTGTATTCATAAATGAGCAAAGCAGGAATATACATGCACTTGATTCCAAAGCAAATTTATCATGACTGTTTAACCCCCAAAAGTTTTGTCATAAAACATCTGCACTTTACAGTATATGTGTTCCTCCAACCGAGCGCTGATTCTCTGATTAAACCATTTTAAAAGCTCTGGCTCGACTAATGATTGGTGAAATCTATATCACGTTATTTCACAGTTTGACTCAATATTTAATTGACTGCATTAGAGTGGGGGGAAAAAAAGATGGAAAAGGCTTCAATTACACTCTGCTAATGCAGTAAACAGTCAATTTCAGTCAGTTTTTCAGTAGCAGGCTTTCCAGACAAATTGGCTCTGTTTCAAAACCAAGCGAACTGCCTACATAGACGACGTTATAAAAAATCATTCACAAGGTCTGTGATGCAAATTCTTCCTAAAGCTTGGCAGCATAACTTGGAAAATTAATTGACCATTTTGCCCCATTATTTATATATGTTATGCTTAGTAGAGTGTGATTCTGAGCTTACATATTAACAGTAAACTTTTTTTAAAAAAGAAAAGTTTTGTGTCTAGTATCCTTTGTGGTTTGTGTAAAAAAACGCAAAGACTGTGTAGCAGACAGCAGCCAGCAGCCCTGCTTGTTCTCCAGACTGGAACAGAACCATTAATTAAGCAAGCCATATTGAGCCCCAAATTAAATATACATTCATATAGGTGATTATGATGCAAGTATGCTGCTTGTAATATAACTAATTTCAGAAGGTTTGAATAGTGGGCTAATATGAGACCACCTCAAAGTTTTGGTTTAGTACTGAAAAATTTTGTTTTGTGATCTTCAGAGATGTACCGTATGTGGTTATGTGACGATAATGCTTTATTATGCTTAATGTTTGCAAAAGCCATAAAAATAGATCACAGCAATGGCTGCTCAATTTTTTATGTCACATTTACACCATTGGAATTGTTTTTCCCATTCCCAAGAAATCTTCTATAATGTGCTCTCAGTTATAAACCAAAACAGTAACTCCAAGAACGTTAAACGCAAGTGTTAAAATTAAAAACTACAGTATAAAAACAATGAATTTGAAATAAAAATTTAAAAAGAGGATATATCTAAATGTTAATATAACATTACATTGCTCTCTCCTACAATACTTCATGACCATGCTTGGATGACCAAAGCATGACAATGTCTTAAAAAAAAAAAAAAAAGTATATTAACTGAATCAATTTCTTAAACTGTTTCTAGAGATCATCTTGCACCCTTTGTTGAAAGTCAGATGTATTTCTCTTCATCTGTGTGAAAATGAAAAAGATCATTGAAGACCAAATGTGTGTATAGATTGGGAGCACCCCATCCTGTCTGAATCTAGGACACAAGCTCTCTACAAAGGCTATCCTATATCTGTTTTTACTCTCTGTAGGCTGTTCTCATACACAAAGGCCAAATGGCCCTGTGGGTAACCTGTTTTTTCCATTTTCCAGTAGTTGTTATACAGTAGTTTTTTGTTTTAGGTTGGGAAGGCTATCACAATGAATTGGTCATTTTGATCTTTAGTTTTTTTCTTGTACACTGACACTCTTTACTACCAAAATCTTGAATCTCTGGTATTTCTGAGGTGGAGCACTGCAGGGTAGTGGTTGGTGTTTAGAAAGTCAGAATGTTCATCCTCAAAACAAAGTGCTGAAAGCAAAATTAGCTCAAACAAAGATTCTATAGGGAGTTTGAACAGAATCTATTTTACGGCAAGTCTTGGAAGGCCGATGATTGGGCAGTGGGAGAAGTGAAGTGACTTGTGGCCAGGTATGGTGACCCATACTTGGAATTTCTGCTCTGCATTTAATCCATCCAATGTGCACACACACTGCAGTGAGAAGTGAACAACCACACACACCGTGAACACACACCCGGAGCAGTGGGCAGCCATTGCTGCGGCACCTGGGGAGCAGTTGGGGGAACAGTGCCTTGCTCAAAGATCTTACCTCAGTCTTACCTCAGGCGAGTCGTGGTCTTTTTGAAGTTTGATGTAGTATAGTCGGATACTTGGAGACACGGCAGGCAAAACTTAACTTACACGAACTCTCACAGAAAGAAAAGAAAGTAAAGAAATAAAGTAACAAGACTAGATTGGTTTTCTTCCCATCATGGCTAGGCAGTAACAGGCGTGCAGGCTGGAACGGCTCTTAAAGAACAAACAAAAGGTGATTAAAATAATGATGACTTAAAGCCAGTTAAAACTGGGCTAAGAGCTGAGGCTAAGAGCATAGTTTAAAAACAGGGCTAAGAGCATACTAAGAGCTGAGGTTGAAAGCATAATTTCAATAGTGTCTTGAACTTTTAAACTCATCTTCATAAATTCAAATGTTATCTTATCAGTCACATGGCCCGAATTTTCCCGCTCTTGCGGAATATACTTTTGAACATGATTTCTATAACATGAATATGATACATTTGACTAAGAATTGGTGGAAAGAAACATTTCAAGCTAGCCTGGGGCCGCCCATACTTCCTGTGACGCTACATTCAACTTCGCGAGCAAAGTCAGTCTGGCAAAGCTGCCATTTTAGAGCATTTCTGTTCCCAAAAAAGTGGGAACCAATGAGAAATGAGCTCAACCCCCTGCTTGCATCATGCAGGCAACAGGGTATTATGGGCCGATTTATGACTTCCTGTTGTCTTGATCAAGTCAAGTCATGTAGGCTTTTATTGTCATTTCAACCATACAGTATACAGTAGTACACAATGAAACGAAACAACGTTCCTCCAGGACCAAGGTGCTACATATGACAAGGGTACAACAAAAAAATTTACAGAAAAACTGATTAGCTAAAACTGATGCCTCGTTGTGGAATTCGGCTCCACAGGTTTAAAAGTTCTGATCAAATCTTAAGTGTCTTATTCACTCTGATTCACTACAGTGCTTTTTACTGGCCTGCTCTTTCTGCTGTTGGGGTGAAGCGAAAATGCTATTTATTTTTAATCAGATGCTCCATTATTGATGCTTTCGCTCCTCTGGGTTCTGCCTGCTGTCCTTTCCATTTTAACCATATGCTCCCTCTTCCTCCACACAACTGGGGTGCTGTCGGTCTGTTAACACAGACAACACCTCTCTTAACCATGGCTCATGTTTTATGTTGTTTATTCCTAAGTGCTCACTGGATAATAAAGCATTGTAAAAATACTCTTATTTCTGAAGTTGCTGTTGTTCACCATATGCTAAGGGATGACTTGACCTCCAACATGTTTGATTATTAAGTAGGTGTAAATTCAGCAAAGGTTTTGCCACACATTAAACTTGATGCTTAATTAGTACCACAGAGTCTCATTATTTTGACTCCCTCATGTCTCTCCCAGGTGTACAACACTGCACTATGACCCTGACCTGCCATCCACTACCATAGTGATCACGTTTCACAATGAGGCACGATCTACCCTGCTGCGCACAGTTCGGAGGTAAGACTTAAATCCATCAGTTCTGTTCTCATATGCTGCTGCTTTGCATATTTGTTACTTTTCTTTTTGTGTCACAAAGAAAACATGTAGCTTTAAACCCCATTGAGCTACCTTAAACTAGCCACTATTATTTTCTTTTGCCTTATCCACACAAAATTCACCAAATTGCACCTTCAGGGATATGTTAGGGGGCTGTCACTAAGGTAGTATTTTCAAAGGAATGGTTTTGTATGTTATTTATCCATAAAATGTTAACAGTAGTACCTTGGTACTGTACATGTTATTATTCTAAAGTACTAATATGCATCTTTTACAGTAGGTTAGATAAGGTACAAATGAATGCCACAGTAACAAGCTACCCAGAGGTACAATTATTTTCACAATAACAGTTTTTTTTTTTGTCAGACAGTGTTGATGCAGATGATTTACCCCTTTTCAAAGCTAAAAAAAACCCACTTCACTTTCAGTCTTGACCTTTGAACTACTGTAGGTAGTTAGAGCACTGAGTAAGTCTTTCTATAGCTGTAGGGCAAGGAACATGTCAATATAGCTTAGAAAAGGCCACAAGAGTCAAGAGTACAGTTCATTTTAATCATCAGTTCCTAAGCATTTATTTCATATACATAAAAGTAAGGTGATCGTGATTTCATCAAGTACAAGAAGTTCATGGATCAACATCCTTGATAAAAAAAAAAAAAGAGAAATAAGGATTTTGTTATGAGTTTTCGTAAATATAATGTGACAATGTGAAATCGTCTCAGTCTTCATATGGATATCTTTCATTTTCTGGGGGGGTGAGTGTTGCCAAATACCCAGTGATACAATACCCAATTCTTTCTGAGTTCACTCTTTTTTAGATGACTCTCTGTTACAATAACTGAGCTGTGAACAATTATACAAATTAATATATAAATACAAAATAAAGTACAAACTAAAGTGCAATATTGATGCTTTTTCTGTATTCTAACTATAATTTGAAAATTAAAAAATAACTTCGTTTTAATTTTGGTACTGTATGTTTTTGTTATATTAAGTCAAAAACTGTTTTGGAGCGTTAACAGTATCCAGGTGCAGTTTGGCTCCTGAAGCTGCAGTAAAGGGATGTGGTGTGAGGTGTTTCGCCCTGGAGTGTGTGGATTTTAAACTACTCTCATCACACATTAGTCACGGCAGTTTCTGTACACAGCAGAAATGACTTCTGACCTGCTCTAACCCCAAACCTTTTTTAAAGCTACCAGCCATTTAACAACAGCTCTGATAATAACGTCAAAAATATCCTGTTGACTGACTAGACACCTTGATGGCAAAGCAGTATTAAACCTTATCTTTCTAAGACCTTTTCCCTATGTGGGGATTCATCTCTCATGCACATGAACGCACAAAAACATCTCTTCACATGAACGCTCTCATAGACTAAGCATTTACACAGAGTAGGTTTGAAGTGTGGGCCCAAGGCAGTTTTTGATGGGTGTTGCTGCTGACAGAGGTTATTACTACAGGGGAGTCCTAAGAGGTGGAAGAAAACTTTTTGGAGCATTTCCTGGTTTCCTCAGTCTTTCCTTGCGGCTACTTATCAGCCAAAGGAGAGCGAGTGAGAGAGATGTGAGAGGAGGTATGCGGAGAGGCTGTTTGTGTTTTTCTTAACCCCCTTAGGTATAGGGAGGTCAGAACAGACCTTGGCGACATCCATGCAACACAGTCACTATTTCCTCCTGTCTGAAGATGAGCAATTCCTACTGTAGACAAAAGAAAAAAAGCAGTTCAGCAAATGGATGAGAAAGGACATGAATTGATTTGCCAGAAGGGCTTTGAAGAAACTTTTAACATTCTTGTGTCAATGTGATGGATGGCAAGCTGCTATGTTGCTTTATTTACATCCGAAGGCAGCAGAGAGTTTATGCTAACTTGCTACATAAATTGTCGTTGAAGAATTATTTATTCAGAATGTTTCATTTATTGATGTCTTTATAATATAGCTGCTTTCACCATTTTATGAAATCAATTAAGGAGAAGACTTAATTTTGACTAAATTATTTAGCTTCCTCTTGTCCATTTAATTAAAAAAAGCCATTTTGACAACTTTTAGATTAAATTAAATTCCTTTTTTTTTTTACTTTTAAAAGTTAAAGAATTTTTTTATAGCCACTGTTTAAACTTAAAAAATCTCATGCAACTGTTGTCTAATACACTTTGCGGTTGTTTAATTGCTTTTGTTCCTCTTTTTGTCACAATGAGAAATTTTGTTGTTACACTATGACAATAAAGTACTTGACTTGGCTTCCTTTTTTGTAGCTTTGTATGCAAAATGTCAAAACAGTCTAGCTGCTTTGTCATAGTAACTTTTTTTAAATAACTGTGTTTTACCAAATACAGTACAATTCATAGCCACATTTTCTGCTTTCTGACTCAGTTTTATGGTTCGGATAGGCTTGAGTGCTTTGCTCCTACAAAGCCACCAACAAAACCAAAAATCAATAGACCGACATACACTTTCACAGGCGGTACAGCACTGATAGGAAGTAACAGCAGAAATCGGTGTTAAAAGTGATTTGTAATTAGTCTTTGAGCAGGTGTAAAACGATAAGAGGGACAGTATTCCAAATGAATACTTCAATCAAAATAAATCAGCGTTCAAAGTACAAAGCAAAAACGTCTCAATGAAAAACATTTGATTTAAAATAGCATATGTAAAATGTTTTGGGTTTTAAAAAATTCCCTGTTTAACAAGGTAGGCCTGAGGAAGGTCGATTGACTGAAATATTGCAAATGCAATTTTGCGATGATCCAGAAGCTTATATTGGAATTGTACTATAGGCATATTTTGTGTTTCTGACTGAGGGAAGAAAGGTTTTTTGTGAGGTGATTGAAGGAAATATGAGAATCCCACAGCTCGGTAGAGACGCAAAGTGAATTTGAATTGTTCTGTTTACTTGTGAATCTGTGCGCATGTGCAGTACAGGGGAGAAATGTGATGAATGTGTCTCACTGACTCAGACATGTGGAAACATACCTGTGAGCGTGAGTGCAATGCAATCAGTCACCTAGTGCGAGGACAAAGAAAAGAGGTTTAGAGGAGGTCTATGCTCTTCAACTCCACAGCAATCCAGCCCCAGTGTCTCCCTCCATACTTGGCTTTATTTATCTTTGGGATTTTTTGTGACGTGCACATTTTTTGTGGTACTGTTTTACAATGTTATGTATGATATTTTTTAATAGCTTAGATATTTGCTGAATAATATAATTATATAAATATATATAATTAATTATTATTGTTAAGATTTTTAAGATCTCCAGAAATAAACGTGAAACAGTGACCCATAAACAACCCAACATCAAATTATTGTGCATATTATGAAATAATTTTTCTTTGCAAATAATTATTTAAGAATTTTCTGAATTACAACTTTCTATATGTGAATAAACTTTGATTACAGTTTCTATATTTTAAATAAAAATGTGTATGAAAATGTGTGTAGGCCTGTTATATACAATGGCATTGTTTATTTGGTTATTAATTCATTGTAGTTTAAAAGTTTTTTTTTTGAGTTTTTAATAATTACTTATTTCACCAAAATGAAATAATTGTCAGATTTCAACATTTCTCAATTTTATTTCATTTTAGTTTAAAACGTAATATTTATGTAATTTTATTTCAGCTTTATTTCAGTTACAGAAAACAATTTCATCAGTTCTAACAGTGTTAATTCTGTTTTTCTTCAGTGTGTTGAATCGGACTCCTGTGCATCTGATTCATGAAATCATAATGGTAGACGATTTCAGCGAAGATCGTGAGTACTGTGCATTATTTAAATGTTAGAAAAAGTGAAAATTCTAATGTCATAAATACACGCTCACATAATGTATTTGATGAATATTTTAAATAAATACATTTGAATCATTTTTTCCTTTCAGCAAATGACTGCCTTCTTCTCACCAAGTTGCCAAAAGTAAAGTGTCTTCGCAATAAACGCAGAGAAGGTAGGCCAGTGATGACGTCTCTGTCACTCTCTCCCTCTCCCTATGAATTAAATATTTCGTTTTGGGCTGGCAGCATGCCTCTTTGTAATACCATCCAGACTGTAAAAGCAGCTGTTTGCTTTTCGCCCGTGTGCTGGTGAGTGTTTAAACAGCAGGTGGTGCGTTACTGGGAGGGTGACGGTGAACAGACTGTGAGGAAGATTACTGCACATTGACTGAAACTCTGGCCAGTGTTTCACACTTACTTCCATGTACCAGTTGCACAGGTGGAAAACAGAGCCGATACAGTTTTACCACCACACATTCAAACTGTCATCCATATCTTTCCATTCCGATGAACAGATATATTGAATCTAGAGGGTGACAGAGCATGGATTAGTTTGCAAACAGCTCGCATAGACATAGATTTATATGCGTGATAAGAAAATAAAAAAAAAACATTTACAAATCCATTTGTAAGCAGAGCATTTTGGTGTGCATCTAACTGAAAACATTGGTCTTAAACTGTTATAGCAAATATTGATTTTGCCACTGCTGTACAGCCTCTGGCAGATTTTATGCTGGCCTTTGTTTGGAATGGCTGTCCAAACCCTTAGAGATTGACTTTGGTTAAAATGGCCACTTAATATTTAATGAAATCCCATTAGCATGGTTTAACAACATTATGGATGTTGAAAGGTTAAGTCATCTTTATGGCTGGTTACCTTTTTAGTAAATTAACCAGGTCAGGTTTTACATAAATTTCCATGTCCAATTTGGATTTAAATTTCTCATTTAGTTTATTAGCACTATGCTTTTAATGTCACTGGGCCAAATGCATTCAGACGTTAATAACTAGATTTTCATTCATTCTGAAGGTAATATGAGTAAGGCTTCCTCATTCAAAAACCATAATCATGATGCAACAATACAACTCTCCACAGTGTTATGAATGAATGGATGGTGTTTCTATATGCATGTTATTATGGTA
>JAUMHR010000079.1:14627372-14644498 GCA_032361145.1 Enteromius fasciolatus
ATCATGATGCAACAATACAACTCTCCACAGTGTTATGAATGAATGGATGGTGTTTCTATATGCATGTTATTATGGTATTTATTAATATTTTGAATATTTCTGTACTTTATATATTAATATATATATATATATTAATATATAAGTAAACATTTTTAAGTTTTGATTTCTAGTATTTTTAAGGTATAAAGTTAAATATTTGTATTTTATTTTATTCCATTTTTGTTTTTTTATTACTGTGAGCAATATTTTTTATATAGTTTTAGATAACACTGTTTCTGAGGGTTTGCTAGGGGATCATGTAAGTCTCTATGATACACAGTACTTCTCCCTAGATAAGGTTTGATTCCTGTTGGATTTATTTGCTAATTTCATCATCCACCATGCAGAGTCCAATCATTTAGAAAAGTAATAGCACAGCTCTTCTTAATAATCTGCAAATAAGCTAATCAGTCACGTCCCTAGCTAGTTATGCTCAAAAGTTTAATTTCAGGGCTTAGGGTTTGTTCTCTAAACCAAAGTATAAGCAAGCAGCAATAATAATGAAAACATTAATAAGAATAATAATAATGTAATATTCAGTCATCATTGGCAAGAAAAATTCTAAGTTCTTATTAGTAATAATCATCCAGTCGCTGCCCCCTCCCTGTTTATTCCAATGCTCCGAGGTTCCATTACACACTGTCACACGTTGTCGCTTAGACAGCATTGATTAATGCATAAAACCCCTGTGCAGCCAACTCTGTACAAGAGAAAATTGTTAAAAGGTTTAAGGCATTTAAACCCTATTGTCGTCCCGGAGCTACAAACAGGGTGTGCGGTTCTGCTATGTTAACTCTATTAGCTGTAGGTGAATGTAATCTCTGCCATTCACTCACTCTCTCGCTCTCTCTTTCATTGTCTGTCTTTCTCGCTCTCTCTTTCCTTCTCCATCTGCCCAGCGCATACACAGAGGGGCAACACTGGCCCAATATGCACGCACACACAAACACAGCCTGCTCTCAACAACTCTGTAGAGGGTGCGCTCACCCATCTGGAAAATACAGCCTTATTGAGGATGAAATGGGATTTTTAATTGGCTGAAGTTCCCGTGCAGCGTGAAACTTTGCACGAGTCTTGCACGTTTACAATTATTATGCATCCTCAGTCAAGCTCTACCGATTTAACAGCCTCGACTTCATGGAAAAGCTTCTTGCTCTGATTCGATAATAACCATAAGGCTTTAATTGTCCCTTCAACTAATCAGATTTAAACGGCTCTCCTAGTATCTTTTTCTGTGAATGAGATTGTTGAGATGAGAGTATTTGTCAGTTTAACAGGCTTCTCAACAGATGTAATGTGCAGCTCTGATGGACAGTGAATTCTCCAGTGTCTGATCTATTTGTGTGTGTGTCGCAGGGTTGATACGGTCCAGGGTTCGAGGAGCGGATGCTGCAAGAGCTGGGATCCTGACCTTTCTGGACAGTCATTGTGAGGTCAACAAAGATTGGCTGCCTCCACTGCTGCAGAGGGTCAAAGAGGTACGATTTTAGACTTATTCATATTGTGTCAGTACCATTTCTACGTGGATTCTGTGCAACTGTCTTCTTTTTCAGTTCATTTTCAATAGAAGAGAGTCAGCAGGCAGAACGGAGGCGTCACTGAATGCAGCACCACTTGCTAAGCACATGCATGAATATCCTGATGCTTTGTTCTGTCTGCTAGCAGAACTGTTATTTGACGTATTTTAGCAGCATATTTCAACAACAAAAAAATACATTTATGTGTTAAATATTTTGTGCATATAAAGCAGCACATATCACAAAAAAATGTAAAAATGGGTAACACTAGGTTTTATGGTTACACTTATTAATTGCTTATTAGCATGCGTATTACTGGAATATCAGCCATTTATTAGTGCTAATTAAGCACATATTAATGCCTTATTCTACATGACCTTCTCTACATCCCTAATCTTACCCAATACCTAAACTTAACAACTACCAACTATTCTAAAGTGTTACCATAATACGTTTTTCATCACAGAAAATGGTGACTTTATTCACATTCCTCACAGACATTAGCTCCAAAGTGTTGTTGTTGGTTATTTTTTTTTCACAAAATCACGTTTTTTCAAAATAGCTTGAAAAGTCAGTAGTGCTGACACATCTCAAGTATTCTTTTCTTTCAGCAGGACAGTATTGTGAGGCATGAGAGAGTTGAGTGATGAGGTCAGAGCATCTGGTGTAATGATGTTGGACGAGAGTGTGTTTGAGAGTGTTAGACCACATTCAGTCGCTCTTCGTAACACAGATAATCCCAGTGCTCAATGATTTTCCACCTCCTTTGTTGTGAAATCAAGCTGAACAGACAGAGAGTCGAGCCGTTCACATTCCTTATTAAATCTCTTGTGGTCTTTTGTCTCATTTTGTAATATTTTCATTTTTCAGGACCCGACCTGTGTCGCCAGCCCTGTGATTGACATCATTAATATGGACACGTTTGCCTATGTCGCCGCTTCCTCAGACTTGCGAGGAGGTAAAAGCTGCAATTATAATCCTTCATTCGCTGTCCCACCGCTGACATCAAGGGTTGCCGGTCACAGTCCCCAATCAGCAGTGTCACAGAGAAACAAATCTAACAATTAGCTGTGATTAAAAGCCTCGGCCTATCATCGGCAGTACACTTTCATTATCACCGCCATGGCGGTGTATAATTATGACTTATAAAAATTTAAGTTACAAGAAAATGGAGCAAAAAGATCTTCATTGATCTCCCTTTCTCTTTCTCTGCTTCAGGATTTGACTGGAGTTTACATTTTAAATGGGAGCAACTATCAGCCGAAAAGCGAGCCAAGAGAGCTGAGCCTACAGAGCCTATTAAGTAGGTGAAGAGAAGCAAAAGGACTTTTATTATAAATATTCTACTAAATCAGGACAGAGGTTTGGTCCAGCACATATTGGGCTTTGAGCACTATGTTTAAAATCTATAGAGAATTTTTGATTTGCTTTTATTTGTTTACAAGTCCAGTTAACATTCAAAGAAAAAGCGTTTTAAAGTTTTTATGAAATGGCATTCACATTTAATTGTGTCATATAAAGTAAAACAGAATTTCCAAGTTTGAAATGGTGATTAATCTTACTGAAAGTGTTTGTGTTTAGACTTGGGAACTTGAACAAACTGCTAACCATAGTATTAAACTAGCAGAGTGGTTCTCAACTACACTCAGATATTCCTAGTAAACCTCACAATTAACTACCAAGAAATTTAAATCAATTAACCATAACATTTTAAAGCAGAAAGGCTGTAATATTATTTTTCTATAAAACATAATCCAATAAGCTGTTTTATTAACTTGGATGACTTAAATGTAATGTTATTTAGTATTATTAATTTATTTTAAAACTCGACATTAAAATGCTACAAAGATATACAAAATCATTGCAGTACTTATATCTAGGTTTTAGAACTTCATAGAAACTTGGAGGTGGTCTCTATTTTGTAACTTACGCCTGGAAGAAGTTAACTGGAGGCAAAACATTTTTAGATAAATGTTTGATTATAACTATGTAGTATTGAATCTAAATTTTATGAAGTGAATAATTTCTGTTTCCTTCTCAATTTGATGTACGGATTACATTTTGACTAATTTCAATTTGTTGATTATTATGCTATGGTTAGAATTGGCTTGGTCTCAGATACACAGGGAGTGAGAAGACTGGAGCCTCTTTTACACATTGTGGGGGTGAGTTTTACAAGGGCAAGAATCACTATGTTTTCTCCCGGAAATAGTCTACTTAGTTAATATTGTTTTCCTCCCCAGTGCAGCCTTGGTAACACAAAAAAGAAAAGCTTTAGATGATTTACTACATTTTGATAACATTTTCTTTTTAAAGAACAGCATGCACTGTTCCGTCATTTCTTAGAATTTATTAGAAACATAAATAGTATTTAAATTTTCATGTTGCTTTTGAAGGGAGAAAAGGTAGTTGAAGTATGGATTTCTACTTAGAAGTTCAGCTTGGTTGATCATTAAGAATTAAATTATTATATCACAATTAAAATATTAGGTTGCTATACATTTCTTTCATTAATCAGTTTTGATTATTTGATTATAAACAAAGCAACATCAACATTTTAATCCTGCTTGTTTTTTCTTCTCCTCCATCGTCTTTCTCTCTGTCTCCTCTTGTTATGGTGTAATTCACACTGTTCCTAGCACTCTCAGAAGCTGTTGTAATGAAGGCTGTTAATAGCTCAGATAAGCAGGCAGTCAGGCTGAGAAGGGCTCAGATCCCGTCTGCTCCTGTGCGTGCTGTGCACCGGTGCAGCACTGCAGACGGCCTGGGTCTCTCGCAGCCCATTCGCCAACAGATGCAGAATAGATCAGTGATAACTGAGTCACTATGAGCTGTGTGTGTGTGTGTGGATGCAGATGGAAAGCGGTGGTGTGTATTTCAGCATGATATGTGAGAAGGACAGCACAACCATGACCCCTGATTGACAGCCAGTTCAACTTTTGTGAATACTGAAATATACAGAAGAGTCTAGGATTGGATGATTATTGCAAATGACTGATATGTTTCTGGGATGTTATGTGATTTGCAACAATTCTTTTTACTGCAGTGTGTAGTGTTACGTTTCTTAAACGAACATACTGGAACACTTGCAAGAGTTTATTTGTTTCTAGTGTGTTACATACACTAGTGTTCAAAAGATTGGGATTGTAAAATTTTTAAATGTTTTTAAAGAACTCTTTTACCAAGAGCTTACCAAGGCTCCATTTATTTTGTCAAAGCAGTAAAAAACATTATACTGCTATGTAATATTGCAATTTAAAATAACAGTTTCTATTTTTAAATATTTTTAAAATACTAATTATTCTTGTGATGGAATCTTCTGCATACAGTATTTTGATTTGCTGCTCAGGAAACAATCCTATTAATATCTGTTAAAAACACTGCCCTGCTTAATATTTTAGTAAAATTATAACTTTCTTTACTCTTACTTATGTATCTTATTGTCTACATTTTTAAATATACAGTAGAGTATAATTATTTGAATAAATTACAGCAGGAATGTGCAATTAAAATTGTGGGTTTGGTGATACTAAAAGTAGTTCCTAAATCAGCATCCCGTAAGATAGTATTATAAGTGGTTTTTCAAAAAGCAAATATTGATTTTGCTCATACTGTACCTGGCATCTGTTCAAACTTGTACTCATTCCTACGTCTGTGGTATTAATAACTCAAAACATGCCACTTGTGCACTATTATATAGGAGATGTGAACTATTTTTAATTGATCTGATTACAATTACTACATACTGTACCATCAAATATGGCAATAACATTCGATTTATTTGCATACCTTTTCTCTAGAAATTAATTTAGTTTTATTATTTAAAATGCATTCACACACTCTCTAATCTGTTAAACCTTTGACAGGCTTGTCCACTTTCCACTCATTTACTGAGCCCAATTGTTGAAGCTTTTGAGCTTTGTTTCTGCCTTCTACAATGAGATGAGAACAGACGTGTGAAAAGTAAATGAATCTGAAATGAAAGTACGTGAGTGGCCCTGAGAAGCAGCAGATGAAACAATGTGTCCTACCACTTCACAATGAGAGATTACGGCTGATGAAATTCAAATGCTTCCGATAATACAGAAGCCGTTTCCTCCAGTGTCCTTAGCGTTTGAAGAAGCTCTCTGGGTGCAGTGATTTTGAAGGGCAAGCTGAGCTTCATCAGGAGAATGAGAACTGGGCTGTACTGTTTCCACATACCCCTACTTCAGTGACCTTTTATTCTCTTTCCTCCTTCCAAGACTCTTCACCGAAAAGGAAATGTTTTCATACATCTATCCTGAGTGACAGCAGTATTTTAAGCAGTCACCTGGACTGAAGTGTTTAGTGTCAAGACTTAATGTTCACTCTTTTTTTCATTCTTTCCACCCTCAGAACGCCCATCATCGCAGGAGGACTTTTTGTGATTGACAGATCCTGGTTCAATCGCTTGGGAAAATATGACACGGCCATGGACATCTGGGGAGGGGAGAATTTTGGTGAGTTGTTACTATGCATGAGAGCACCTGTCTTGACGGCGCATAAGCCTCAATCACTTTCTTTCCCCCTGATCGTCCTCTGACAGAGGAAGCTTAGAGTTGTTGTCTCATCACAGCGAGGAAATGGCACGCAGTGACATCTGAACTTAGAAATAGCTCTGGAATCAATTTTCTCAAACCAAATTTTGGTGCCTTTATTTAACAGCTATGTTTTGTTTTTTTTCTCGGCTCTGTAAAATTCTTAAGAGCAGTGCATTGTGGGGAATTCGATGGTTCTCTCTGCATTGGGTTCAACCATCATTAACCAAGCATATGTGACAGAATTAGACTGGAGCTTTTGCAGGACTGGTTTATTCAGACTTAATTAGGCTACTGTGCTCATAATTGCAAATGAGCATTGGGCAGTGGCATATTTGGACAGGAGATTTCAACTGTATGATCTCATTTTTGGCATGATAGTTGTACACTGGAGGGCTCCTTTAAATCACATATATCTTTCTATTAATACAACTATTAATACAGCAGTGATGCTTAAATTTATCAAAAAATGGGAAATTTATATTGTTTATAACATGTTAAAAAAATGTAGTTACTTTAAAATCTATCACAGTTATAGCCCCAAAAATAATAAGTGGTTTCTTCAATCATAATATCATAAATATTTCTTGAGCAGCAAATTAAAATGATTTCTGATAATCCTGTGACATTTAAAACTGGAGTAATGATGCAGAAAAATATATAATAATAATATTTTTGATTGAATAAATGCAGCATTAATAGGTAGGTAAATAATTTTTTTTTGCTAGAGTATACTCTTTAAGGCCATAATGCTATTAAAATGATGTATAGCACACTGTGATTGGAGTATATTGTGTTGTGTTTGTAGAGATTTCTTTTCGAGTTTGGATGTGTGGAGGAAGCCTGGAAATTATTCCCTGTAGCAGGGTCGGCCACGTATTTCGCAAGAAACATCCTTACATCTTCCCAGAGGGCAATGCCAACACCTACATAAAGTAAGAGTCCTAAGAAGTACACATACTTGTAATGATAATTCATATCCCCGAGTTTTTGATAATATATTCCTGCTGATAAAGGATGTAACAATTTTTATCAACATCAGAAGACCTTGTTTTGTCCTTGGGGGGTTGTTAACCTGTAAATTTGAATATGTTAATCTATTGGATGTTATTTGTTGGATTTTTCTTGCCAAAGATAGAGATAATACTTCAACTTCTGCCTGGAAGAAAATCTGCTGTGTAAAATTTGTTTGCTTTTATCACGTTTTGCCTCTGGGGAAAAACCTCAGCATGAAACCGTATGAAATATTAAGGGCATAGTGCAACATTCTTTCTGAATCTGAATTGCTATGCAGTGTGCTCAGTCAACAAAATCTGTTTCCTCATATAGTTCAGAGGCGCTAATGAATAATTGCTGAAGGCATTAGCTGGCTTTGGTAGATAGTCTTAAAAACCATGTCCTTTTTTCATCTGTTAGCAGAGTTCTGTTAGATATATACAGTATCGAAATCAGATATGGTTTGTTTATGTGTAGTTTTTAGTGTATAACCTGCAATAAAATGTCTCGACGAACCGAGACGGGCAAAAAAACCAAGTGACTGATGTGTATATAACACCTCATTCCCTCTAAATATCCCTAGAATGTGACAGGAAGTTTTCTGCTCAGATTACAGTTGTTTAATACCTGTCTGTACACTATTTCGAGTAGCTGTACTGATGAAATGGCAGGTCATCCTAATGATCTTCTTGAGGCTGAAGTGTGTATCTCTGAGTGAAGTGTTTAGTATAGCACACTTCAGTGTTCACATTCAGTGCTCTTTCTGTTTCAGGAACACCAGAAGGACTGCTGAGGTTTGGATGGATGAGTTCAAACTGTTCTACTACTCAGCTCGACCGGCTGCTAGGGGAAAATCCTACGGAGAGTGAGTGACTGATAGCATGTGTGTGTTTATGTGTGTATCTATAATGGAGAAGCATTAGGAAAAAGATTCATCTCTTATTCCGCTCATTCCCTTCCTCTCTTATCAGCATTCACGGCAGGCAGGAGCTCCGCGAGAGTCTCAAGTGCAAATCCTTCAAGTGGTATCTGGACAATGTCTACCCCGAGCTCAAGTGAGTTGAGGAGTCAGTGTGGTGTGTGTATTTGAGTGTCTGTGGGTGGTGATTGATAATTGTAAAGCCTGTGTTATTATTTAGCATGGCGGTATAAGGCCCCTCTATGTCTAAATCTGTTTTGTTGTACCCTAGTTGTCTTGAAGGGAAGATTTTTCACCCACGCAGGTTTCATGCACTTTTGCAGACGTTTAAGAGAGAACGTGAAACTGTCCGAGTAAAAAACATTTCAACATTTAGATTTTGCTCTTAATGTAGGAGATAAAACAGTTCTCAATTATGTTTCGTTTGCATCTTTACTTGAACAATTATGTATTTTATTACACATTACACAGTATATATATATTGGTTTTGGAAGCATTTGATGAGAAATACTGTCCCAAACTATGCTCAGGTTAGCTAAAGTCTGCAATTAAAAGTCAGTATACTTTTTAGTATACAATTTTTTAATCATGTGCTACTCTTTGCTTCCTAGTAGAAACTACTAAAATATTTAAAGGGTTAGTTCACCCCAAAATGAAAGTTATGAGTAATTGATGACAGATTAATTACTCATAAAAACTGAAGTTGAGCCACTGATGTCACATGGACAGTTTTACAATGTATTTGCTACATTTTTAAATCTGGGATTATTCAGTTGTATTGCTGTCTATGGAGGGTCAGACAGCTCTCAGATTTCCTGAAAAATATCTAAATTTGTGTTCCGAAGATGAACAAATGTCTTACTGGTTTTACATGAGAGTGAGTAATTAATGACAGAATTTTAATTTTGGGGTGAACTAAACCTTTAAGGACTTAATTTGCATCCCCCCCTTTTTGTGTGTGTTTTTATTATCATAACACTGGTGTTTCATTAACTGTATCTAGAGTTCCTGATGATTCCGATGCTAAGTCTGGTGTGATCCGGCAGAGACAAAACTGTCTAGAATCTCGTGTAGTGGAGCGGCAGGATCTCCCAGTGCTCACACTTGCACCCTGCAGCATCACCAAAGACGTACCAGCAGCCAACCAGGTACAGAACTATCTGGCATATTATTACAAAAACCACTCTTAAATTATTAATTGATAAGCTGAAAGAAATCGAGATGTTTGCATTATCCATGTTATACAATTTGCCGTTCACAAAACAACACTGATGTTAAATTATAACCATTTACAGCATATCATGCCTTCATATTCAATTTGATGAAAAACAGAGAAGGGGCAAAGGTAGTGTGTATTTTTTCTCTCACGCCAAGAATCAGTGACATGTCACATGGTTAGGCTGCGACTTTGAGATGCTAGATTACATTAAATGCTATGCAACCAGGGGCATGTTGAAAGGGCAGCTTTTACAGCAGGGTAATGGGATTTAATTCAGGTCACATTTGTGCACTGCTGTGTAATTATATTAAACAAAGAGGTGCCCTCTGGTCTCTGAGCAGCTAATCTGCCCTACTGTCACCCTTCATGGCTCCCTCACCTGCGCATGAGCCCGGAAGAAAAACACAATTGTGCATCATTCAGAATTGAATCGTGAATGACTATTAACGTCCATTCCATTGTTGGATTGTAACTGAGCTAGCAAACATGGTACAGAATTTAAGTATTCAAAGAAATTGTATTAAAGTGCAGTGAAATTAAAATACATTTATGTAACTTCAATTTTGCCACTAGGATCCATTTAGGATTTCTATAAAATTATCTATTCATTATATGTAATATGATATTTAATATAATTCATTATTTCCATTTCTTAGACCATGATGTAAATTTCCATCCATCTCCAAAAAATTCAAAGGCAACCAATTCTAAAAATATGTTTCAGACAAAGCCACCAACTACTGATCATAAAGTCTTAGACCCTCATTCTACTGTTTATTTAACTGAGCCTCTCTCTTGTTCCTCTGTGCTCTATAAAAAATAGTCTTTTTCAGATGTTTATTTTCTAAACTATGAAGCCCAGAGATGATTGTGGACAGTAGAGTTGGGACCGGAACACTACAAAAGTGATTTCAGAGCACTTAAGTGTGTTCGTAACACCACAAGAGCATGTTTCCCTGTTGCCTGCTGCGTGTGACCTTGTTAAGCGTCTGTAAGACTCACCAGATGGGAAGCAGTTCATCAGCATGGCTCACAAAAGCCCATTTTCACACTGCCCTCATGCGTCATTCACTCCCTACGTGTCTCAAATGAGACCACCTTCTCGAAGGAAAGCAAAACGTGTCTATTTTCTTCCAACATCTCTCTCTCTTTCTCTGATTACCATTTAAGAAGAGATGACATATTAGAACAGACACCTTTAAATGAACAAGTATATAAATGATGTAGCTTTTTCCTAATCTAGTTTTCTAATAAATATGCCATTGTACGCTATGAACATTGTTGGCTCTGTGATGGATTGCTTATGTTCCTCTATTAAAAAACAGAATGCTTAAACGTAATGTAAATGCTAAATCTACAAATGACTGATTTCTTGAAGCTAATTACAAATTAATGAACAATTGTGACTCACTACAAGACTTCATGAGGACATTTATTTAGTTTGCCATTTAAAATGTTAATTTGGTATCAGTCCAATCTGTCACAACATTTAAAGTATTTGTTCACCCCAAATGGCAATTTGTTGAAAATGTACTCACCTTAGGCTATCCAAGATGTAGATGAGTTTGTTTCTTCATAAGAAAATATTTGGAGAAATTTTAGCACTTTTAAAACTAGCTCACCAATGGATCCTCTGCAGGGAATAGGTGCCGTCAGAATCAGAATTCAACCAACTGATAAAAACATCACTATAATTCACAAGTAATCCATACAGCTCCAGTCCAACAATGAACATCTTGTGAATCATACATGTAAAAAGCTGCATATATATATAAAATGAATCCATCATTAAGCTAGTTTAACTCATCTGCTTGCCTGGGAGTAAGCAAATTAAAATATCTGTAAGATCTTTGTTTCTTTGTAAGATTGCTTTTGTTATTTACATTGGTTCAGCATCAGAAAATCTTGTTCTTTCTTCGCACAGGAATGGATCTACACCCATGGACAGCAAATCCGTCAGCAGCAGCACTGTCTGTCCGTCTCCACCACTTTCCCTGCCTCCCAGATCCTGCTCGTGCCGTGCAACATCAGCGACGGCAAGCAGGTACCTCCACTGACGAGAACGCAGGAGACATCCGTGACACACCATAAATCAGGCCGCACTTAGAAAGCTCCCGGAGGAAGCCACTGACATCAGCTCTATGAGTATCAGTCCCAGCGTTAGACAGCCCCTCAGGAGAGGCTTTACTCTCAGGCCGATGTCAGCGTTTCCATGCGTCATATTTGTCATGTCAGTGTCAGGGATGTGCGGCACACTGTAGAATCAGAAAACATTCGCTTTGTTTGTTGTGTACGGAGGCGTACATATAAATAGATATGTGTGAAGTATGAATGCGTGCTATACATTACATGCAAGATATTTTATGCTGTCTGCAGCTGATGTGCACTTACACAAGTGTTCATATGCCCTGTGTTACTGCAGCGTTGGCAGAAATCTGGCACTCACCTGGAGCACCTGGTGTCTCGTTTCTGCGTGGACAGCGAGATGGCTCTGGACGGCATTGAGAGCAGTAAAATGCTGGTGATCAGCCCATGTGAACAGTCAGCACACACTCAGAGATGGGAGATGCCTTTCTCGTGATCCTTCCTCCTTGGCCTCTCCTCACCTTTCAGAGCTCAGCTGGAGTCAAAGATGGATAGGGAGGCAGAGAGAGTGAGTGTGTACCTCCAGGAGGGGCTACATCTGTGTCCTGCTGTTCTGCTATGTCCACTCCCTTTGTCTCTTCAGCACACCCCAGGTATGCTGGAATTGTAGGACGTTCTGATTCAATGACATGACCTCATTACTGTTGCTATATTAATGCTACATAGTACATTATGGGTTTGCCTGATAAAAAAAAGACATCTCAAACAGGGCAACATTTCCAAAAAGCATTGTAAACTGAAGTAGAATGTAGAAATCAGTTTCAGCAATGGTCTGTATGATGGAGACTCACAATACTTCTGGGAAGTGTCATTATAGTGAATTGCAAGATATGAAGTCAGATGATATAAATGATTTTGCTGAGTGCGACATGTTCCTGGATCAACATCTTTGTTGATACTGGAACAACATTGTAAGAACCAGTTGTTTTTTTTGGAAAGTTGAGGCTTACAATCAGTGTTTGGTGCTTATTTCCTCTGATTTCAGGCATTACTAACCGGTAAGGATAGGTTTAAGTGTAGAGATGTGGTCAAATTTTTGGATTAAAATGCATCAAACTCAGCAAAATTAGTACTTGCTGGTTGTGAATTGTGGCAGAAATGGCAATATGCAAAAACACAATTTTGAGAAAAAAAGTTGGAACTGTGAGATGTAAAGCCACAATTACCTTTTTTAAATGTTTTATTCTGTGGCGAAAATGGGATTCCATACATTCTAGCTCTTTATCTCTGAGATGTAACTTTTTCTCTTAACGGTTGGCCAAAACTCCTCTTCCAAAACATCAATGTTAAACTTGGCTTTTTTACTTTTAAAGTGGTGATTTTTTTGCTGTGTTAGTCCTTCTGACAGTCTTGTAGTGTAGACTACTTTGTGGATTATAATGGGGGTGGCCTTGTTGTGTTGCCTTGCGTCATGCCACCCGCTTGCAGTCAAGACACTTTGTTGCACACAAGCCTTCACTGCATTGTGGGGAAGGAATAAGGTTACTTAAAATGTAGTACAGGTATTCTTGTTTATTATACACATAGGAAATATCACATAAGCTTACTTATCACACTCAAAATGTGTATCATGCTTAATTTGCAATGTGTTATTCCCAATCATTTTTTCGTGCAAATACAAAATGTCCATAAATGTAGAATGAATAAATCTATACATATAAAAATGTAATTCTTCAAAAAGGCATCTCAGTAGACAATAATGAAAACCTAATCAGACAGCATTTTTAATGTTTTGGACACACCCTTTATCTTATATTTCAAAAACTGATAAGCCTCATGCTAAAGTTTGACATACAGTACATGCATAATAACCAGTCTAACCTACCCAGTCTGCCTGTCTGTGCTACAGCTGATCTTCTCTTCTGTCTTCCTCCCCAGGTTCCCCAGAGTGTCAATCATACTGATGCTCTCCAGAACAGAGTTTGGCAGCTGGACGCACACAAACTTGCGGGACACACAGCGAGTGTCACGTACACACACTCACACTGGAGAACAGCGCACAACCTTTTTTATTTGTTTCGCTTGAATTTACCCCAATACGAAGCACTTGTGAGATACATCTGCTAGCACATCGACATACAATAAATACCCTATTTTTTCTTAATGGCCTGCTGCTTGCGTTTGTTCTTTGTCTTCTGGTTGTGCAAGTAAACAATGATCAATGTATATATGTAAGGTGGCTGTTTACATGATCATCAAAATAGATGAATCCCAAACGAATCGCACAGCCAGTCCGCTTTAATTAGCATGTCAGCACAGCCTCATTAGTCCATAATATAATGGCATAGCTGCTGCATGCAGTTGCAGAAAGCAAAGTTATGTCGTGCAAGCGAATGAGCTCGAGATGGGCAGGAGTGGTTTGTTCTCACGAGCTCTGCGGTCGCTGCTGGCAAGTGGAGAACTGAGACTGTTTGCCTAGAGGATCTAAATAAAGCACAGCCACATCGCCACACATGCCCGGGCGACAGGACAGGGAGGATCCAATTACCACTTCCTCAGTCTGTCCTCCTCTTCTCATTAGAAGGCTGAGCTCTGCAGGAGCTGGGAGAATACTGCGACTCAGACGTGGCACAGCTCAGAGGCCCTCATCACTTGCTGTAGTCTGGGTGCCTGCACCAGGCAATTACATCCAATTAGGTTCTGGTGTTTTCTTACATAGCCCTTCCTGATTTCACCACCGCTTTTTCTTGTGAGTTTCAACCTAATAGCTTTGAAGAATAAACCATCGAGTCCTTATTTGAGTCCTGACGTGTGCTCTGAATAGTCTGCACGAGTCTCCACATGCCTACTTTATTTTAGCGAGAATGAGTCATTACGAGGGAAGATCGAGACGAGAAGGGTGAGAGCAGAAAGATTTGTCTCAGACGTTATCTAATGATATGTGTAGGAGACCTGCAGCAGTCAATACAATAGAGAGAAGTCTATTTTTAAGGAATGCTGGTGGTTAAGAATGGTACTGTATGCCACAACAGAACAGCTTCTTTATGTTTTAAAAATCATTATATCAGAGAGATCTCTTTCTGTGACCTACAAATTGCTTCAGCGGCACTGTAACCATGGGGTTTTAAAGCTGAAGTGTGTTTTTTTTTTATGTTTAAGTCGTTTTTATTCTAGCTTAATACGCAGTGACAATTATAGGCCATTTAAATGTTGATTTCTTTGAAATGTATAATCGCTGTGGCTCTGTGGTGGCTCTATCAAAATGTTTGTCGTCGACTTATAGTCATCCCAGTGCAAAACATTGGCTCAGCATCTGGGTTCCAAGAGTAAAAGTCCCATTCATTTTTGATTGCGTTTTTAATGCTAAATTATAAACCGGTTAAAGACGGACATACTGTGCACCACAAGGTTGTTAATCAACTGTCTTTTGTGGAAGCCGTCTGTGCATTTTTTCACCTTATTTTTGAATAAATGTTTAACAGAAGAAGTCCTGGTGGGGAGAACAGTTGCGCATGCAAAGAAATCACATTCATCAGGCATTTTGGCAAATCTCTGCAAAATAATATTTTAGCACCCACCAACTCCCGTGAATTACTGCAAATGACATAATCAAGACAAAAGTCTCCCTTTGCTCTAAAAATGCAGAAAAAATTGTAAATATATATATATATATATATACATTTTGCAATAAATGTGAAACAAATTGGATATTTATCAATTTTGATTTTGATTATGTCAAAATGATGTCATTTGGTTATTAAGCTGTTATGTACATGGTCTTGAGATGAGAAGAGTCTCTTTTGTTAGATTTTTTTTTGTCCAAACCTCAAATCAGAGTTTGTGATGGTTTGCTCTTGGTTTGTAACTGTTTAATGAAGACGTTTCAATCCTTATGGAAAATATACTTCCATAACCAAGGTCACTGAAAAAGTGGGCGGCAACTTTTAGTTCAAGTTGGAGGCAGAGCTATGTGCTTTATCTAATGGAAACAGTATTTGGAGAATTCTTTATTCATTTGCACACTCGATTCCATGTGACCAATGCAAATTTTTTCACTGTGAACCGAAATTCAAGGTTGAGTGGATTCTTATTTAAAACAACCGCAAAAGTAAGTGTGACTATGCCTTAATATTTGCCGGCATTACTTTATGTTGCTCGTTTCACATTGCAGTTAACAAATGTAGAGAAAATCACAGCAAAAGTCTTAAGTATTAATATTACTGTAATATGTTGCTGGGCCAATTGTTTGGCACATTGTAATGGAATATATTTCTTTGCATAAGCTTTAAGATAATTACACACTTTATGTCTCAAAATGTCCAGTGCATTAAGCTTTAAACTTTTCATGGCAGAGAGGGGAAACACTGCATCACCGGAGGGCTGGAACCTGCAGCTCTGCATTAGCCTGATAAAGACAAATTCAGTGGACACTGTGATGCTAAATCGAGAGAGCAGCCCCTGCCACGACCTTGAGCATCATTTACCCAAGGTGGATTAACTTCCACTGTATTGAAGGAAAGGGGCTGGAATCCAGATAGAGAAACATATTAAGCAGCTTTATTGTCTCAACAGACAACAATTACTGCAGCCTTGACATCGCATGAAAATGAAATGTAATCATTGAAAAGCAGCAGCAGGTGTTTCATTCCTCTTGTAAGTTCGTAGTAATCGACAGAAAGGCTTTTGTTTCCGTGTGCATCCCTCTGTCTGGGAGAGATTTTCCTGTCTTGAAGACTCATGGTGTGGGGGGTCATCATTATCCAGCTCTCAGAATGGCTATCAGGGGGCCGCTAGCAGGCTGCCGCTGTGGGTTACAGCTAGTGACCAAATAACTCAAACCTACAGCCATAACACTTATACCTACAGTACTACACCTCCGAGTGCTCCACATCCCACAGTATAAAGATCATACAGATTTTTAATGCAGTACTCTTCGGGATTTATGAATAAAAATTCATTTTAGTTTGAGGTCCTGAGTCAGTGTAAGGCAATACCTCAAGCAAACAAGTTTGTTATATGAAACTATCTCTACCTCTAAAGCAGCTTTAATTTGACATCACTAAATCTTAACCTGTATTGCTACTAATGCCCTCTTCATTATCCAATCCATTCCTGATGGATAAAATGAAGTCCTTTCCTATATATTTTGCATCCAATGTCATGATTCACTTAATGTGAACGTGAAACGGTTTGGGAATCTGTCATGCTGCCTATTTTTAACACAATTCAAGGTCACTTTCAGATCATGCTCACATTTCAAGATGGCTATATTCAAAATCAAAACAGACACCATGAAATTAAGGTGTTCTGGGACTACTGTAAATAGTTCAATGTTGATAGAAAGGGAAATAACTTTTCCAAAGTCATCTGTATTCGTATGAGTAAACAACAAGATGATCCCTTGGCAGATTGTGAAGAGAAAACATAGCTTGTCGCACTTAAATGGAAGCAGGGCCAAAACCCCTACATTCAGCCTGCCCTCCTTCAGACATACAGTAGAGAAATAGAGAGTGAAAGAACCCCCATCAACAGAGCACTTAAACACTCCACTCAGAGTGCGCAGCCTCTGGACACATTGCCATTTTAAATCCCACTAAAGTAATTGTTGGCTATTTAAGAAATCATCACAACTGTTGTCCTTAAGTAAATAGCACTTTAAAACCATTTAAATGTTTTGAAATCGGTTCTCCGTATCAGAGACGTGCACAGGAATTTTGAGGGGCAGTTGCTCTGACCTGAAAAAAGGGCACCCCCCCCCCCCAAAAAAAAACCTCATATATATACACAAATTA
>JAUMHR010000079.1:14669161-14684679 GCA_032361145.1 Enteromius fasciolatus
CCCAGCGCTGGGTTCGTCCCTTTTTGACCCAGCGCTGGGTTACCAAAATAACCCAAATTGGGTTGTTTTAACCCAGCCATTTTTTAGAGTGTAACTAATAACTAATTCCTGGCCCTGTCCCGCCTCCGCGAGGCGTCCCACCTATACTTCCGCAGAAGTTTTCTCTACCATACTGTCTCCGCAGAGACTTATCTTCTTCCAACCTTCGTAAAGGTTCTCTATCTTAAAGCTTCCCCCTTCACGTCTCCGCTGAGGTCCCCCATCCATAGCTACAGAGACCGTCTCTGCATTGATAAACAAAAGTTTAATCTCGTCATCTTACATTACCATTTTCCTATTATTCTCCTTCATCCAGCATCCTCAAATTTGACTGCTGTCCTCCCATAGCCTTTTTGGGGGGCAGACGGTGAACGAGCCAAATGCCAAACTCTTGCCCATGCCAGGGTTCCATCCACTAGGGTTCGGAATTCGCCGTTCTCCAGGCTCGCTCCCCAGACAGCTCGCCAAATTTGCTTCATTATTATTATTATTACAAGGAAAGCGTGAACTCTTGAAAGTAAAAGTTTTGCAAATAACTTTGTTTCGAGAGGATCGCTGAACGAGTAATCACACACTTCTGGCAGCTCGTTTACCTAATCATCCCTTGTTTATTCGCGATTATTAATCAAATCTCTCCCCTTCACTATAAATTCTCCCAGCTTTTATTTCCCCGCATCTCACTTTTGCACATCCCTCCTCCTCCTCTTCTCCACTGGGGGCAGATGGTGAACGAGCCGAACGCCGAACTCTTGCCCACGCTAGGGTTCCATCCACTAGGGTTCGGAGTTTGCCGTTCTCCCGGCTCGCTCCCCAGACAGCTCGCCAAATTTGCTTTATAGAAAGCGTGAACTCTTGAAAGAGGTGTAAGATCTCCAAGAACATCCAAAGGAGATTCTACACTTGAGTCATTGAGAGCATCCTTTGCAATAACATCACGGTTTGGTACGGAAACTGCACTGTACAGCAGCAGAAGGGTAGTGCGCACAGCAGAACGCACTATGAGAACCCCTCTGCCAACACTGCAGGACATCTACACTGAAAGGTGCAGATCCCGGGCCAGCAGGACCACTAGTGACTCCAGCCATCCCGCCCATAAACTGTTCAGGCCACTTAGGTCAGGAAAACGCCTCTGTAGCCTGAAAACAAGAACAGAACGTTTCAGGAAGAGTTTTTTTCCCACAAGCAGTGAGACTCCTCAGCCACAGCACAAACATGATAGCATGATGGACAACTACACACACAGCACATAAAGGACAACCACACACACAGCCACCTATATTATAATGTAATTTCCTTCTGGAAATTAAGAATATCTAGATCAATGGCACATCTGCACCTTACCTTATCTACACCTCATGGCACACAGTATTTATTACCATAGATACTTTTCCAAATGCATCTATATTTATGTGTAAATATGTATACAATTTAGTTTCTTATATATACCCTCACAGTGCAATACCTCGATTATATATATATGTACATAAACACATGGAGTTTTTTTTTTATATATTTATTTATTTATTTATTTTCATTTTTACACATAATTATTGCTCTTATTTGTATACTTATGCTCTGTTAGTACTTATTTCTTATCTCTTATTTGTATGTTTATGCACAGTTGGGGAGTACCTTTCATCCAGAAAAAAACAATTCACAGTATGTTGTACCAGCTATAACTACATGTGACAAATAAAGAATCTTGAATCATGCAATGGAAATCTCTGGAGGAAAGCAGCAGCAGTAGTACCAACCATCACCGTCATCCGCTACAATGGCGCTGCGTCCCTGACTGGACCTCTTGTGTTCTGGGTGGGGCTTTACCAGCGGGGCATTTCCTCCAGTGTCGGGTTTCTCCAGCGCACTGGCATTTAAATCTGCTGCAGTGGGAAGCCCGTGGACGCCTGTCATCGTGAGTGAATCTGCTCTATTGGAAGATTTGGCGCTCGTTTTCTTTTCTCTTTCATAATAGCAATTGTATCTCTTGCATTTGCTGAGTGATACATTGCAGCCTCTAGCGACGCGCGCTCTTGTTCCAACAAAGCCTGAATGAAAGGCTGCCTGTTTGGCCATGTTTTCGACCGTCATTTATAAGCAGAATATTATGTAATGCATCGTATTTTGTAATTATGGTCTAGTCTATTGCGCGTTCTGTGTCGTGAGTGGCCTAAAGACAAGGGAACACCTTCAAAATACATCGACGTCAGAGCAAATCCATTCATTTAAACGCACTACATCGGGTCTTCGACGCATTTGTACATACTGTGAAATAATTATCCAAAAATAAGAGATATATCGTCTAAGGTTGCCTGTACTCGAGTTGCATCATGTTCAGCTGGTTGGGTACCGATGACAGGAGAAAGAAAGATCCAGAGGTCTTCCAGACTGTCAGTGAAGGACTCAAGAAGCTTTACAAAACCAAACTGCTTCCACTGGAGGAACACTACAAATTCCACGAGTTTCACTCACCGGCTTTGGAGGATGCAGATTTTGACAACAAGCCCATGGTTCTCCTGGTGGGACAGTATTCCACAGGGAAAACCAGCTTCATAAGGTAAGATGTTAGTTTTGGCTCCCGTTGTCCTGAGTCCTATAAACGCATCAGTCAGGAAACTGCACTTTATAATACTTTTTATGAATAAGTCATACATGCACAAGCATTATATGAGAAGTAAATGTTGTAAACTTTTAAATATTTGAATGTTCATTAAATAATAATGTTTTATGTAGTATTTTTATAATGATAAGGTCATTCATTTTATAATATATTATAATTATACTCAGCAGGATACATATAATAGTGTTTTATAATTTTTTTTAAACTGTGAGAAACTCAAGAACACAAGTGTTTTAGTAAAATCTCAAAATATTGCCTCATTCATGATTTATTAAAATCTAAAACACTTCATCAATATTTTGTATATATTTAAATAGTAGCAGCAATCACATTTGTTTCATCCAAATCAGTTTTGCAAGTTCATATGAGATTCCTCACAATCCTATAGGACTGAAAATCGCTCCCTGTCATTTTACCAGGAGGATTTATTTATATTGACAGAACACGTGCATAACTTTACAAATGTTTTATCAACGCAAGATTAACTGATTGTTGGGAAGCATGTATATATTTAATGACTTTGGTGCTACAGATATCATTAATCTGTTCACATAAGAACCTAATTTGTGTGTTCACTGAATACAGATCTTGATGTTACAAGCTAAACAAAGTACTTAGCATAGTATTATAATTTTAGCTTAGACAGAGACAGTTACCTTGTAAACAGACCAGGCCTGGCTCCAGCTCTAACATGTATCAGTATGACACCGTGTCGCTGCTGTGGTGTGATGGTTGTCTGCTGGCTGATTTAAGGCTTATGGGTCTACTTTGGTCCAATGAAAGCCAACAAACTACTAAAGATCACCAGGCAACGAGACGCTTCCAATGACTCCAGCACTGCCATAGTAACTTGTCACTAATTGTTTCCAGAATTTAGAAAAGTTAAGAGATAGAAATATGTATGAAGACAAACCAGATATGCTTTTTAGAAGGTATTTTGTGGTCATTACAACAAGAAATTATTTCAAATGAAAGGTTTAATAAATGACTGCAAGTTAAGTTTGATAGTAACCTTTTTTTTATTAAAAATGTGCAGGTCAGCATATGTGATTCTGAGTTCATTGTCAAGTTGTATATATTTTTATAAAGCAGGAATTTAATTTGAGCCTTTTTTTTCTTATACCATAAATTACACTATTGTTCAAAAGTTTTAAAATTAAATTAATACTATTATTAAGCAAGAATCCAAGTGTATTATAAGTGATAATAAATATTTTGTTGCATTACAAAAAATATATATTTCTAATAAATTCTGTTTTTTTTAACCAACTGTTAAACAAAGAATCATAGTTTTCACACATTCTAGTAGGTTGCACAATTGATACTAATAATGGTTATTTCTTGAGTATGAAGTCAGCATATTTATTTTTTTTTGTAAGAATCATGTGACCTTGTCATCACAGTAATAAATTATAATTTAAAATATTAACAAAACAATTACTTGTTTAAATAAATTATAATAATCTTTCACAATATTGCTAATTTGATTTTATTTTTGCTAAAATAAATGCAGCATCACAAAACCACTATACTCAAACTTCTAAACAGCAGTGTATGTATTTTCTAGTTCCTTACCGTCATTAAATGCAATATCATTTGACTGTTATTTTAATCGCATTATATAGTATTTTTTAAATGACAGAGCTGAGCTGTTACTTGGGGTGAGTGTTAAATGTGAGTATGAGGCATTGTCCTGCACTGGCAATAACAAATGTGCCTGCTCATTTTCGCTCTGGCTCTCTTTCCTCCTGTACATTATTCATCAGGGTCGTGAGAGCCTCAGTAAACACAGCAGCCGTTCTGCTGACTGAACACATAACTATGAAAGTAAATAAGCTCAACTTTCTGTGCATGCTTCATGAATGTGAGAAAGCCAGACAAACACTATCATTATAATGTCAGGGGAGGTTTCATGCTTAATATTGAATGTTTTCGACATGGTTGCATAATGCAAAAACGTGGCTCATGGCCATTTTGCACTTTGTTTTAAAAAGAGTTGAAGACACTCATGTCCAGCAATTCTGTCAATGTAAAATAAATTGCACTCACAACAGAGTGAGATGTGGGAGCAATCATTCTACAATCATTGACCTTGTTACAAAATATTTCATCCCTGCATCCACTACTGCTGGTCGCGTTTTGTAAGCAGCCAATTATCCAGGCTTCAGTGTCACATGAGCCTTAAGAAATCATTTGTGATTTGTGGCTCATGGTTATCTATGCTAAAAACAATTGCTCAACGTGTTTTGGAAATCATGATACATTTATTTTAGCATTCTTTTATGAGTAAAAAAGGACAGCATATGAAAATAGAAATCTTTTTGTACTTTATATTTATTATATGAATGAACTCACTAAAATTAATTGTAAGAATGGGTTAAAGAAAAGCTATAGATCACTTCCTTATTTTTAAATATTGGTCATGGCAAAACATACTATCATAAATGGCACAGTGTGTCCTGTTTAAAGTTTGTTTTACACTTATGTTACTGGCATAAACTTCAGCTAACAAGTTCTCAGTTGAAGCCAAGTGTCCTGTAGTTACTCAGACTGTCATTTTGACCTGCACTGTGTTCCAAACGGTCTCAATGCCATCACATGTCCACAGCAGGGTCTGTTTGAATGGCTCTGTGCTGAGAAGAGTAAACATTATCTTAGTAAACTCACATTCTCCGTTAGAGTGTGATCTTAACAGTGTTCCTTTCAGCAGCAGCAGAAATCATCTGAATCATGTGAACGGTCTAATTATTCTAATATATTCATTTGTGCTCAAGAAACATTTATTTTAGTTTTTATTATTTATTCTCACCTTTAGAAAAACATGCTTAATATTATTTGCGGAAACTTGATACATATTTATTAGGATTATTTGACAATGTGAGTTCAAATGTTTTTTTGATTTTTGCTTTAATGTCAATAATAATAAAATAAAAGTATTAATTAATAATTAAGAAAAGAAAGAATACAATATTAGAGGCATTTATACATGTTTCAGAAGTCCGAGAACACATTAGAATTGTTTTTTGTGTAAACATGGGAATACAGTTGTTTGTTTGTTTGTTTGTTTTTTAAATGCTAAAAGTTCTATTTTAGAGTTTTGACAAATGTAAAAAAAATATGACATGTAATGGTTAGGACTTTTAAGATTGTGATATTTTTTATTTTAATTTGTAAAACAAAATTATGTTAAAAATGAAAAAAAAAGTGAATTATAAAAAGTGCAAATTAGTAACTTTGATATATTGGAAAATGGACACATAATGAATGTTTTTTTGTTTTTTTTTACTGAAAAAAGTAGTAAACCAAACTTTCTCAAATCAACAACTTAATTGTCATATTTTACACATGATATTGTGTTCAGAAGTGTTTACAGGCATCTGAATGCATCTTTATTTGTTTTGTTTTGAATAGATATCTTCTGGAGCAGGACTTCCCTGGTATGCGGATCGGTCCAGAACCCACAACTGACTCCTTCATAGCAGTGATGCACGGCAATATGGAGGGACTAATACCAGGAAACGCGCTGGTAGTTGATCCCAAAAAACCCTTTCGGAAACTCAACGCCTTTGGCAATGCCTTTCTTAACAGGTGGGATTAAAACATACAGTAACTCTGCTAACCTTTGGTGCAAAACATTTAGAGCTTTAGTCTGGGCAGAGCTTTGGATATGTAACATGCTCTTCCTGTCTTATGATGATGTCACAGAGGGGGGCTGGTACTAGGCAGCATTCCTTCTCTTGATTGAGTTTCCTTATGCTGTCTGATCCACTGACTTCCCTTCACGTGATTGAGCAAAAGACAGATAAGAAGACATGATACTGTCACACTCACCAGCATATCATTAAACAGGCTGTCATTCACAGACTGAAAAAATTACACAGTTGACAGTCCTTCATAAAACCTCCAAGTGATGCAATCGCGTGCATGTGATTATTTTTGCAGGTGGTCTGCTGCACTTCGCAGTCTGATGGTTTGGCAGGCTGCGCAGCTTGTTGTGCAAATCAGCAGAAACTCTTGAGAAAATTGTCTCTTCGCCTTTTGCAATCTCAAAGCATGCATATTTTTGAATATGAGCAGCAACCACACACTTGAAAGGGAAAGTTCACCCAGAAATGAAAGTATTGGTATCATTTACTCTTCCAAACCTAACTTTCTTCAGAATATATTTGTATTTACCAGACAAAAGTTTGTCCATATCAATGTAAATGGGGACCAAATAGTTTAACTATCTATTAAACATCTGAATTTGCTAAGAAATGCACCCCCATAATGCAATATTATTGTTGTGCACCTTGTTTGGCTCTGGGTTTATGTAATTCAAAATGCATGAGACAACTGCCCTGGATTTGAGATTTATTTTTAGAGATGCACATCATTTATGAATTCACAAATAGCAGCAGCTCAGTGCACAGGGTGTAAACTTGTACATAGAATTACACATCAAATTGTTTGACAGTGCAAGCAAAATGGCTTCAAATAAGGTTATTTTGTATGTAAATTAATGTTTGGTTGTGGGTAGTTACCACTCTTTTGCTTAATTTTCATATTCGGACTGAACCGCTACATATATTGTACTGGCATGTGGTGTGGTGCCAGATGTTAAGTAATTGTACGTGCTAAAATGTGTTCTTCTAAAGTTGCTTTTGTCTGATGAGTTATAGTAGGGACTGTCAAAATGAGAGTAAATATGTTAGGAAAATGTTCCCTAGCCTGAGGTCCTTAGTGATTCACTCCAAAACATGACACACTTTTTCTGGGCCTGGTTCACACGCTAAGCCACAAAAGCATACCCGTTTTTGGCTTGCTATTAAACCATTTCGGAGCAGACTTTTTTTCTCAGATAATAAAAATGTGAAGTCTGTCTTGTTTTTTACCATGTCCAACTTTCTCAAGCTACAGCTGTTTTTTAGTGTGCCAGTCACGTGCTTGTAAGATGTCTGCAGTGTCCTTGAGTGTGACTCTGGTTTGTTTGGGTTGGCCCTCAGGTTTGTGTGTGCCCAGCTGCCCAACCCTGTTCTGGAGAGCATCAGTGTGATTGACACTCCAGGAATCCTGAGCGGAGAGAAACAAAGGATCAGCAGAGGTAACCAACTGCATGTGCACAGAAGAAAAATATCATCTGAATCAAGTGCTGTAAATATAATGGAAACTTCCTTTCAATAATTTAGGGCCGGTGAGATTTTGTAATATTTATAAAAGAAGTCTCTTATCTTTGTCAAGGCTGCTTTGGTCAAAAATACAGTAATATATTCATATGGAATATTTAACATTTTTAAATAACTGTTTTATATTTATATTTGTTCCTGTGATGGCACAGCTGAATTTTCAGCAGTCATCAGTGTCACATGATCCTTCAGGAATCATTCTGATATGCTGATTGCTGTTATTTCAGCTGAAAAACATTTACTGTTATTCACTTGTTTAATATAAGACTTTATTTTAATATAGGCTACTGTACTTTACAGTATTTTACTGTTTTGGTTTTGCATTTCATTTGTAATATTTGGAGGAAGTTATTCATTTCACACTTTAGTGTAACTTGGTTGAATGGTTTAGTATTGTTTGTTTTTTCAGTGTTTTCAAGGTACAACAGCATGTGATAATGGGATGTCAGATCGCAAATTTGAATACTAGTTCTTGTGCCCTGTGGCATCGACTGAAAAAGATTCTTTAGGAACCTCTAACCACCAATGAGTTCACTTGATTGCTATATGGGGGGGCATTTTAATTTTTTCATGATGTCTTTCATGATTTTCTCATGGAAAGCAACACTGTGTGCATTGTGTAACTGCAGTTTCAATCTGTTTTTAATTGTGATGTGTTGAAAGTCTGTTGAATATGATGAGAGACAAGGCTTTATCAAGATGAAGGATGTTGGTTTGGCTTGTAAACTGTAAGAACAGATACAAGACTCATACAGACCTTATAATGTGAAAATGGTACATAAAACATTAAAGGTTAAGCTTAATTTTATCTACAGTAATGTATTTTTACATGCATTGTAGCACAGGATAGTGAATGTGAGCTTCTTTTCATTTCTCTGGTTTGCCACTTATTGTAAAGGATATCAGGTTTGGCAAATATTTTGAAACTATAGTACATTTTTTTGACCCTTAGGCTTGGTGAATAAATAATTTGTCCACCCGACATTACATTTCATCATCGAACATATAGACTTTTGTTTATAAATGTTTTATTAAATCACATTTCGGTGGTATAAAAATGACTATTTACTGTCACTTCTAGTTGAATAACTATACCAATGCCCTCGTAAAAGTAAGCTTGTTTAGCACATGGTTACAGTACTTCATCGCTCCTTCAGAAAAGTCCATTGCATCAGGGCGGCCCATAGCTTCACCCATGGGCCTCCTGGCATCAGCAGGTTTTTATTTTACCCGGTCACTTTCCTCCCGCTGCACTTAGCCTCACAGACTGAACTGATATGGCCAAAGGATAATGTAGACACTCATGTTTCTGAAGCCAGAGCCAAGAGGCGGGCTTTCCAAGGTCATTTCAGATGTGATTTCAGAGGGCAAATATTTAGTAGCTCTCTTTTTCACTGAAAGCAGTAAACGTAGGTTTAAAGGTAAGTGCTTTAATTTGGCAGTGAAATTAGTTGTAATGTGATACAGGGGCCTCTGTAGAAAGTGGAAGTGTGTCAAATAGATGCACACTGAAGAACAAAATAAATGCACACTATGTGATTATATTACATTATCCCCCAGTTTCACAGACAAGGCTTAAGCTAGTCCCAGACTAAATTGCATGTTTGAGCGGTCTCCGATGAAAATACCTTGCTCTGACATATCTTAAAACATGTCAGTGTCGTTGTTCTGTGTTAAGATGCACACCTGTAAAGGCATTTTTGTAAAAGTTGCTTAAATATCTTAATTTAATTAATGCCTAATCCTTGTTTAAGCTAAGCCCCATTTGTGAAACCGGCCTATATGTATCATGCAGTGGTAATATTTTCAAACACTGGAATACCACAACATTCCAGTTCTAATCTATGGCTGCTTAGCTCTGGCTCTAAAGAGCTATTGATTGCAGTGAACAGGATGTTTGTTAGCTTTTAAAGTTGCTAGTGAGTTGTGGATTAAGTCATTTGGGGTGTTCTCACACACTACTACAGCTATTCATATTGGTATCTTCTCACCAAACTGCTTCTCATAGCATTAATCTTGTAGTGTTAGTGATCTTTCTTCTTTCTACTACAAGTCCTTTGCGCAATCTGACATGCGCTTAAAATTGAACTGGAAATTAGGTGCCGGGCGTCCGGCCAGAGGAGAACTGGCCTCAACTAAGCCAGGTTTTTTTTTCTCATGGTTGGGTTTTTGGTTCTTTGCCGCTGTTGCCTCTGGCTGGCTTAGTTGGGGGCATCTAATTTCTAGTGATCATCGTCGTTTTGATAACAGAGACCGTCTCTGCATTAAAAAAAATTATACATTATACATTACCATCACTCGGTTCTCCTATTTGATAATGTTCAGTGCTTTGCTACAATCTGTATTGTTAAAAGCGCTATATAAATAAAAGTGATCGATCGATTAATTGTTTTAATCTACGCGTGTGCTGCTGCTCTCAGCGTCCATCTTTCTTTTAGCAATTTGAATCCAGAACTGGTTCATTTTGTTTTAAAAGATACTGGAACAGAATAATTTTCATGAGATTTGGTTCTGTTCCAGCTGACGAGAATGGCTGAATTTACAAAAGAAATAGTTTTAGCTGAGTTGTGAATTGAATGTCAGAGTTATGTGGCCAAATCCCTTACTAGTTTTCATTGCATTTTCATTTTATGCTGATCTTCAAAAAATTCAAAGTCAGAACCGCGTTGGTTAAATTCCCTTCCCTTGCTGTCTGCTTTGTTTCTCCTCCCATTTTCCTCTCCAAAAGTTTAATTTACATGTCGGTGTGATGGTTGTATTTAGCAGGGCGTAAATGTCTTTCTCCCGTTCTTTGATTATGTCAAGTAGGTCTGTGGAATTTCTCTAGCAGTCACATGAGATTATTGGGAGGAACCAATAATCTACAGGGCAGCTCACCTTTTTTTTTTTTCTTCTGAGACTAGAACAGAATCAAATCAATAAGATAAACTTTCTCTTATTCCTACATTACTCTGTGAATTCAGTTTCTAAGGAGCATTTGGAAAGGCGTTTTTAGCCAGGTGCATGTGTTTATGTTTATACTTACTGCGTGTGTCTGTAATTACGTGCTGTTGTTGTCTTTCTACTCAGCCTTAGTCTCAGACGGCACACCCACAGACCATTCATCATCACTGTTTGGTACATATCACACGCAGAAACACCAAGAACTGGATGAAACCGTCCAGTCTGATTGGCTTGTTTGTGCACAATTCTGTAGCTGGTCAGTTTATTCATATCATCATCATTATTGCGTTACAGAAGACATACAAGAGTCTGAGACCAGATTTAAATTCCAGATCACTCCATTAAATAACATCTATACAGTTCTGACACCCATCAGCACTTTTTCATGCGTCAATTACAAGAACAGCATCAGCATCTCACTGAAAGCATTTGCTACTGTTTTTTCTGACATCAACACAGCCTCTCTCTCGCTTTCTCACTCTGATATAGACCCATATGATCCTGGTTACACCTCCTCACAGAAAGTCATTAGTAGAGAATGGCCATTAGCTTCATCATTTCATTTTTCACCGCTGTAATACTGCAAGTCCTATTATCCCATTCTCTCTGTTCCACTCCGTTATCAAGGGTTTGGCAGTGCAGCGTGTTTCTGAGCATGCAGCTATAAAGCTCCATTGACCACGTGCCAGTGCTGCTCCCAAGAGCGGCTTTATCATTCCCAGCTCTCCTCTATCTCTACCACAGGCAGGTGCTGTGAAATAGAGCTAATTTCCTCCAGGAAATACTGTCTGCCAAATCCAATCACTGGAGTGGTTCTGTTGTATTCTATGTTCAGCTGACTGTGTAACACATGATCGTGGCTCCGGTGTAGGTTTGTAGATGAGCAGAGGTCACTTAAATCGCTCTGTTTGTGGTTAAGGTTCATTTAATGGCATTACTGTTTTGTTGTAGCTGTTGTATGCCGTTAAATCATGCCTCGGCTCTAAACCACACACCTGCTGATGTGTGTGTTTAATTGGAAAAAGATTGAGCTCAATTTGCAACATTAAGTTGAAATACTTCGTAGCTGTCTTAGATTGGAATTAACTTAACTGATAGTGCTTTTGCCAAGCATTTATAAAGCCTGGTGATTTTTACATTATTTGGCATATAAGTTATCGCAACTGGTTTAATGATCCATATTAATTTGTATGCAAAAATAAAACATACAGAATGTAGTCTGGTTCGCAAACAAATGACTCTTATAAGCTGGTTCTTTTCAGTGAACCAATAACATTCCGGACAACCTGTATAGTGCAATTCATAAACAAATGATTCTCATGAGCTGTTTTTTTTTTTTTTTCAGTTAATTTTACAACATCCAGCACAAGCAGTATGGTCTGATTCACAAACATATGACTCTAATGAGCTGGTTCTTTTCAGTGAATCATTTACTAGTAGTCTAATAAAGTCACTTTCTGTGAATTAAACGCAGCCTGACAAGTGTAGTCTGATTCCTGGACAAATGATTTGCATATTTTAATGGAAAAATGAAAAATGTTGGGTTACCAGTCGTCGGTTTATGAGTATTGCACCTTCTTTCAGTAACATCATTTTTAGCATCCTTTTCGGTTCAGGATGTTGCAGACTGCAAATTTAGCACAGCGTAAACCAAAACTATTACTTTTATTCTCTTTTGGGTTTTTTTTCATCAATTTATAATCGATTTTTTTTCTAGTGCCATGAACTACTTAAACTTTCTAAAGAATCTGAATAATTTCTAATAAAAGTCTATCCTTTTTTTCTAATTAAAGTCTATCCTTTGTGTTACTGTAATTTGACATCTTTGTATCTTTCTCTCTCCATGAACAGTTGCTACAGAAGATGGCTTTGGTTATAGCTGCCTGCGTAAATGTCCATACGGAGGTATTGTAGATACTGCCAAACTACTGTTAACACCTGCAGCTTATTACGCCAATGAAGTTCCAGCACCGCTCGACTCCAGACGTGCTGTGAAGTCACAGGGCCTCCCGATATTAACCCTCAGATTTGTCCCTCTGCAACAATATAATCACAGCTGTAATACCAAGCCCAGTTTCACTGCTATTATTGTCCTGCTCTCAATGACACTGTCTCATGTGTCGGTTACTGTAGATGTTGTCTTTCTTAGACCTTTATTGAGTCGACTAGTCCCAGTCTGAAGTTACGACCATTCTGGATAGAGATCTGTAAGTTGTTGAAAAGACAAACCACACTGTTGCAGGTGACAATAAAGCCTCCCCATGTGAAACTGCCAAATCGGAAGGGATGGTCCACCCCATTCCTGTAGGCATGGGATCTTCCTGTGGAAGAAATGGCGATATCTTCCATATTCCATGTCACTGATTTGAAATATTAACACACTAATTCCTCCCAACAGAACTGCCAGCTTTGGAAATATATTTCTTTTCAGTCAAGGTCATCACAAAAATTGCTTACACCACTGATGGCGTAAGTGATGAGGAGCGAGAAGTTGTTACGGAAGATACACATCAGAAAAATGTGATCTTTTTTTTCTTTTTTTTTTTTAAAGTGCTAATAGTTTTATCTTTTCAAGATTTTTTTTCAGTCAGTGTCAGCTTTGTTTTCTCTAGCAAGGTTATGATTTTCTTGTCACAAGCACACAGTGTCCTAACTGTGTCTGGCAGTGATTTGTCTGTCCTCGCTAAATTCAAAAATCCTGCACAATAACAATCTCCTGTTGAGGCTGGTTCAGACACAGTGGTGTGACATTTGATTCATTTTAGCTGTATTGCATTGTCATAACTATTTTTCCTTTCTTGGTTGCATAGCAGTAACGCAAATGGATGTGGAGCTCTCATATCATACATTACAAAACTAATTAACCCATAGCATTAGGTTTCATTTGGAGGAATCTGGCTTTCTTGGCTGAGTTAGTGGACTTCCCCTTTTCAAATCTCAGCAGCTAGGAAGTTGAATGTGCAGTCTCCCAGATAATGTAAAAGTTAGTTTTACGCTCCTTCAGAAGAGTCTGCGGCTCCTTAAAATAACAGCCAGACTCAAAAACAGCCATTCTGAATCATAAAGACATTGCATGCATACAAATTTTGAATGGTTTAATCAAAATATGCCTCAAAATGCATTCTTTAGTTAAAATATTTCCATCATATTCTTGGTAATGCAGCACTGGTTTAAAATGAATCATCATGCTATCCTCTTGAATGGTGGACTTGCTATTTGACTCTCTGCATCCCTGGAGAGGGAGTGAAGTTGAGCTGCAGAAGCCATTAACTGGCAGACATTAGATCATAAAAACCGCAACAGCCTGAGCATTTTAACGATATTTGGAAGCGAGTCAACAGCTTCAGTACTGTTGAGCGCCAGGTCTGACAAGGTTATTTTGCCCGTTACGATTGGCTGGCTGCCTCTTCGCTCTCATGCGAGCGTCCATCCGGTGCAAAAGCTTTGTGAACCGTAAATATGGGACGGGATATCAATCTCTTTTCCAATCTCTCCTTCAGGCTATGACTTCGCTGCAGTGCTGGAGTGGTTCGCCGAACGCGTGGACCGCATCATCCTGCTGTTTGACGCCCACAAGCTGGACATCTCGGATGAGTTCTCAGAGGTCATCAAGGCCCTCAAGAACCACGAGGACAAGATCCGCGTGGTGCTCAACAAGGCCGACCAGATCGAGACGCAGCAGTTAATGCGCGTTTACGGCGCCCTCATGTGGTCTCTGGGGAAGATCGTCAACACACCTGAGGTGATTCGTGTCTACATCGGCTCTTTTTGGTCGCATCCATTGCTGATTCCAGACAATCGCAAACTGTTTGAGGCAGAAGAGCAAGACCTGTTCAAGGATATCCAATCGCTGCCACGTAACGCTGCCCTTCGCAAGCTCAACGATCTGATCAAGAGAGCTCGTCTTGCTAAGGTAAACTTTTATTACATTAGGCTAACAAATAAATGACCTTGTAGGTTATATCTAAAGTATAAGTTAAGACTCTGAATCTGGAAGTATGAGAGTCTGGACCATGAGTGTCTCTTTTGTATTCAAAAATATGTCACACTGTCATTCTTTCCTCAGAATACAAACTAATAGATTTGAAGAATCTCTTTATGTGGCTCTTTTTCAAACAATAGTTCATAGTTTCCATGACTATGGAAATAAAAACTGCATACTCCTCTTGTGTATGGAAAGCATATGTTCCACAGAAAGAAAAATAGCATTTGGAGCATCAGGCAGTAATGACAGAATATTCAGAACTAATCCTTTAAGTTCCAAAGTCTTGGAAAGTTCTGAACCAAAACCACTACTGGAACCAAAAGCAGGAAACGGCTAATAAACTGCTGAACATTTGTCTGCTGAATTTTGTTTCAACAAAACATGGAGTTATGGTGGTGATCAAGGGAAAATGTTTAGTGTTTGTGATCCAGAATAAAAGGTCTCTGTTTCTGCATTTATTGAGTTGACATGCTGTGAATGCTGTTGTCGTTCCAGCATGTTTTTGATGTGGTCCAGCATATAGCTCTAGTTTAAAAGTAAAAGCAGTGACATGCACTTTGTGTGTTTACAGGCCTTTGGTCGTCTGATCTTGCAGACTTTGCCCAAGTAATGTGGCCATTTACCAAACTGTGTAGTCTGCTGATGTGGCTCTGTACATGACTCCGAGACAAATTAGTTGTTTTTAATCTCTCCTCCATATTAAGCACATGATATTTGCTTCCAGTCATTTTGAATCCAAGCGTGATTTATTTATATTTAAGGGGTGTTT
>JAUMHR010000079.1:14727264-14744099 GCA_032361145.1 Enteromius fasciolatus
TTAAGACAAAGGCACTGACATATTTTAAGATCAGTCAGTGCAAGTTTCTTTTAGTTAAAACAGCTCAGATTTACATTTTAGTATAAGACTAGGTTTGAGCCTCATCTGTGAAACTGGGGGGATTAACTCTATTTAAAATACTTTAAATAATTCAAATTGAAACTCCTAAAGATGGCAGCAAGCAGGTGATGTCCTTCTAGGGCTGCATGTGCCAGTCCAGCAACTACTATTGAGAATGCATGAATCAATAAAGTCTCCTTAATTCAAGGGACTAAGAGAGAAGGATGTCTTTTACCACTTCCTACACTCATTCTTTAATTCCTTGGTGTGTATTGTAAGCCGTCTGCTTTTGGGGGCAGTACAGTAAGTGTATTGTTTGTATAACGGCCGTGGGAATAAAAACATGTGAAAAGTGATTTATTTTTCCACTTTTCTCGGAAAGCCCCTTCCAAATGATAAACTTAAGACTAAGAGGTTCTGTCACAGTTCTTCTCAATAACAACCAAGCATTTCATAGCGGCAGACCATACAGTTAACTAAAGAACAGGCTGTATCCAGGGTGAATAAAGTACATTTCTCATAATGAGGAAGCTCATCTTGTGGGCTATGCTAATGTTCAGCCGCTGTTCTCCCTATTAGAATCTATTATTGTGATAACGCTAATGAGATGCTAAACTGCACTTGGCAGCATAGTGCTGCCTGCTTGCTCAGACTCCTTCAGCGTGAATTATGCTTATCGGCCTAACGAATATGAAAAGCTATTCATAACCTAATTGCCCTGGTTTGAGGGGGATAGAAAAAAAATGTATCCGACAAGAGATGTCTTGGCGAATTACAGTACCATGTTGGTTAAAGTTCCCAAGAGTTTCCAAATGAGACTCTTCTTCAGACTAGTCCTGCAGATCTGTGGAAAGATCAGAACAGCATGGCAAATACTTCATTACTGAAAACCTCTCATTGGAATTGCTTTGTGCCTAAATTTAAAAGCAGCTCTTTAAAGTGAACATGAAAAGAATATCTTTTTTTATCTCAAATAACATTCAGCTGGAATTTGTATTTGCCTTTGCAAAAAAGAACATATTTGTAATTTGTAAGCCATATGACTTGTTATTCCATGATAATCTTTCAAATCTCATTTTTTCATTTCACAATACAAACATTCATTTCAGCCAAGCCTGATGTAATAAAAGCTACATGCATATCTGACACTGCTACTAAAATCACCATGTTCATTTATATTCAAGCTCCTCTGTTAATATTTTATGCCATAATTATGTCTCAGACCTTACTGTAATGTACGGTATTATTCACATCATGATGAATGATATCATTACAGTGTGCGACTTTAAGATGAGATCAAGACTGAGGTCATATGGCATGAAGAGGATCAAATTGTCCCATGCTGATGGCATCTCACTATATTTTTGTGACAGGTACATTCATCTCAGCCTTCACGGTTCTGTGCGGAGCGAGGACAGACCTTCCCGACAGGCACATGTGCTGCGTTTTCTGGCTGAACATCGCAGCCGCCTTCATCCAGATCGTCACTGCCATTGTCATGGTGGGCTGGATCATGAGCATATTTTGGGGAATGGACATGGTCATTCTTGCAAGTGAGTATTTCTCTTTAATACCATACCGTATAATTTATATTTTCATTTAGTACTCCCCTATAGAAGCGGCAGAAGATCAGCTTCAGAGTAGACAAAATAAGCCTTTCAAAAGGCTTTGTTTTTCAAAAGTTTTCACCCCCAGTTCTTAAAGTGTCCCTATTATGGGTAATAAAAGGTTCAAATTTTGGTTTTGGGAGTCCGTAAACAACATTTTAATTGTAATGCCTGATAAAGCAGCGTTTGTAAGTGCAGTGCTGTTTTGTGTCTGTTTAAGGCAAGTCATATCTTTTTAGATGGGGAAACATCAAATTCTTTATAACTGATCGCAAAGCTTACACTTAAATTTCATATTTGAAGTACTAAGCACACCTCTTGATTGTTGTTGATTGTTTCTATAGCAACCAGGACTTGTAACGGCAGCTGCAGTGATGCGCCGACTTTACTGATTAGCGATTGGCTGTTTTCCTCAGAACACAGAGCTTCGGTTGATAGAGTGGCCATACTGGGCATTGCATTTTTCCCCATTCAAAACTATAGGAGTGATACGTCTTGGGTATTCTACAGCCTTAGTTTGTGTAAAGCGTTACTGGGGGAAACACTCCAAAAGCGACACTTAGTGGCAAAGAATAAATTTGCATTTTTATTCAGACCAACACAAAAAGACGTCAAAGTCAACATGAAATGCTTTTAATGATTTCAATGATTCAGAGTCAACTCCTTCTTTTGAGAGACAATAACTTTATACACGGTTTACTTTCAGATTAAAAACTTTGCTGAATGTTTTCATCCACTTAGAGCTGTGTTACACACTGCATGAAAGGCCATTTTCAAAAATCCATAATAGGGGCACTTTAATGCATCGTTTTTCCTTCTAGGAATAGAAGATCAATGCTCATGATCTCACAGATCTGCTTTTAATGACCAAAACTAGAACATACACATATAAAAGGGATAGTCTACCCAAAATGTAATATTCTGTCAATACCTACATCATTCCAAAACTCATATAAATATCTTTCTTTGTTCTGTCAAACACACAAATGGAAAAACAAAAGTATCTTTTTGGCTTGTTTTTGTTCATATATTTAAGGATAATAATCCCAAATGTTGTTCGGACTTTTATTATATAGACAAAAACTGCCGAAACATCATTCAGAATATCTTCTTTCGTAATTGTTCTGCTTTAGAAAGAAAATCAAACAGGTGGGGAACAACATGAGCGTGAGTAAATGATGACAGAATTTTCATTTTTGGGTGAACTCTCCCTTTCACATGCGTGGTACGTGTAGAAGATGACAGGATTTCAGCAGTCACCCTGCTGTGGGCCATAGTCAGCTCCGTTCATGTTCAACCTGACATCTTTCTCGCTCCTTCTAATATCATCTCCGCCTTCAAGGGCTGTAGAAGGTGCCAGAATCCTTTGAACAATGACTATTAGAGCGGTCTGCTGGTAGGAGTGGATTGAAAGCTCTGCAGTAATTGTTCTGTGTAGGCGGACGAAGCAAATCGCAGAACTTTGTCACATGTTTTACTGTGAACACTGAACATTTAATCACATCATGATTCAAAGTTCTAATCTATTATTTATTTATTTGTTTTGTTATTTCACAACCTTTTGGATCGAAAGTTTCTGAAGGTAGGTGAACCAAATATTTAACTTTTTTTCTTGTCACTAATTATATTCAGACCTGTCTCAAATTTAATAAAACATTGCCTGCAAGCATTGGCCATGCATATACATACTGCATCTACACTGCAAAAAATTGTTTTGTCATGAATGCAATTTGTCTTTGTAACCAAGCTTTGCAACCCTTAATATTGTCTAAGAGGGCTTTAATATTACATTTAAAGTGTTTGGAGGCAGCAAATATATAAAATAACAAAAAATATTTGTTATTTTATGATTAGTTTGCTTCAAATACATGAGACATGTCAACAGTCCCATTTTTGACCTAATAAAAAAATGATATGCAGTAACCCTGGACCACAAGTCTTAAGTAGCACAGGTATATTTGTAGCAATAGCCAATACTGTATTGGTCAACTTTCAAATCATTAAGAAATTAAGTAAAAATCATGTTCCTTGAAGATATTTTGTAAATATCCTACCATAAAATAAAATTTTCTCAATATTTAGATTTTTTTGTCAGACTTTGTCAGATTTTAAAAATATGTATCTATAGTATTGCCCTATCCTAACAAATACATCAATGGAAAGTTTAATTATTCAGCTTATTTCAAATTATTTATTCATCTAAGTTCCAAGACATTTACCATTATAACATTATGTTTTTGTGCTCCAGGGTCACATATTTTTAAATACAAAATGCAAAAGAATGCAGAATATTGTTACAGTTTAAAGCAGCTGTTTCAATACATTTTTATACATTTTAAAATGTCATTTATTCGTTTATACTGGTATTTTACTGTGCAAACTAAAATTATTTAGTTATCCTGACTTTCTTCTTATTCTTATTAAACTTACAGTCACAGAAAAGTACAGCACAAAATGATACACTTCCAGGAAAAACTGAGTGAAATTATGATGTGACAACAATTTGCAGAGTTATGTTGAATTAGTTTGCTTCAATTAAATTGAACTGTAAAAAATGATTTATTTTATTGAGCTTGTTGCAGTGCATTATAAGATTACCTTTTTCACTAATGCTTGAAATGATGCCTTAAAATATGGTTTACCATAATTAAGTTTATACATTTACAGCATATACTTTTTATATACAGTATTTATGTCACCCTTATGAAATATTACACTAATGAAAACCATTATAGATGCAATAGAAAACATTGTAATATCCTAAATGGCATAACACAATTATTTGATACAGGTCTGCTGTCCTCACAGTTTGGTCACTCATCTCAGCCCATTATCACTACCCATGCTGCAAGCCCGGCTTCTCCCATTCTATTTATTCTGATCCATCTCGGATAATGTGCCTCCCACCACCTGCCATCTGCCAGTCTCCTCTCAGTCTGTTTGATCCACTTTTTGTCCATTAAATGCCAGTAGAACCATAGCGCTCATTAGAAAAGAAGCTTTGCAAAAGTGCGACTTCATACAGAGACTGCGACGATGCACCACTAACTCCTTCAGCCGCACGCTGAGCCCCTTTGACAAGATCTTTCAGTAGCCTTGCCTTTGAGGCTCAGCCGCCTCGGAAGACAGTTAAAAGTTATAATTCACCTTAAAAATCATAAACCAGACCTGCAAGATTTCCTTCTTTTTGAAAACACAAAAGGTGAATTTTTAAACTATGATGTGGTGATATAAAAAATAAGGAATATAATAAAGTGGCTTATATAATTACATTAAATAAGGAATAGGGCTGTCAAGCTTCAAAATAAATATTCTTATTCCATATTTAAAAGTAGCTTTGTGGACTGTTAAAAGCTTGAATCAAAGAGTCAGCGAGAATTTAATCAGTCCGATTGGTGAAAGAGACATTCAGAACAGTTATGTGGACTAGATTAAAAAGATTTGAATAAAAAAGAAAACATTTTAATTACACTAAAGATTTTCTTTAAGAAGAAAAGTCATTCGGGTTTGGAATGTCAAAAATAATAACAAATAAGTAGTTCGTTGTGTGAACTATACCTTTAACTACTATAAAGTGTGCAGTAAAGATTACTAAATGGCTCGCATGCTAAAAAGAATAGGCTTGATAGTTGAAGCATGGGTCTTGATCTTTTGAAAGCTTTAATGCACCGAGTCATCTGCGTTTAAACCTGTTATAATGCAATGCTTTAAGAAGGTCATGAGTCATTAATCTATTCCCATTCTACATCTCATTATAAATACTGCAAGATAAAGGCAGAACCTGTGATATTTCAGTGCGCAGATGAGACTGCTTCTCGAGCTGAACCAGTGCTGTAAAATGTAAACCCCACTGAGACATTTTCTAGGCGATATATATGAAAACTGAACTGAGTCACACCTCCAGACGGCCTATTGAAGTGTCAAGTGCCACTCACATCAGGTGGTAGCATTCAGTATTGTTGGTGAGGGGCCGTTTTTTATATATATATTTAAGTATGCTGGGGATGCTTTCAAACCTTCTTTAGGCTTCTTTATGTTAGAATTACATATAATTTTATTGACAACACAAAATTGATTCAGGACAATACAATAATTAAAGTAAATCATAGTTAGTATTATTTATATACTATTGTTTTTTGTATTTGTATTTTTGTGACCTTTATGTTTATATTTTCATTTTTCACTCAAGTTGAAGTTTCCGTAATTTTGCGTTTACGTTATTATTTTTATTCAAGTTGTAGTTTTACTTTACCTTTTTAATTATTCTGTTTCTAATTATCTTTTTTTTTTACTTTTACTTTTTTATATATTGATTTTATTTATTTATTAAATGTTTTCATAATAATTATATATATATTTTTTTTTTATTGAATTTCAGCTTTATTTCAATTTTTTTATTATAATTAGCTACTATTAGACTAAATGTATTAATTTATATATTATACACATTGATTAATTAGAATTATTGGATTTTTCATGTATTTGCGGTCAACATGATATTACTTTTGATTTCTTTAAAAAAAAATATATATATATATGTGTGTGTGTGTGTGTGTGTAATATGTGATTCTGGTTTTGTTTTATTTTTTTTTTTATAAATTAATACTTATAAGATGCATTAAATTGATCAAATTTAAACTAAATTTGGAAATTGAAAACAATTTTTACTATATTTTAGCCTTGGTGAGCATGAGAAACCTTCAAAAACATAAAAAGAAATCTTGCATAATTATAAATGTATAACTGTCTTGTGAAATCTGATGCTCTTTTCCTGTAGGTTACAGGGAGCAGGCCACCCCTCAGCAGCTCTGATTTCTGTCCTCCAAACCTAATCTTGAATGTGCACCTTTCTCCTGTGCTGTCTGACCAATACGTACGGGAGCTTTGAGACGGACCCGACGTGGCCTGGGAGATCCAGAGGTTGATCACATGCAGATTCTCAGCCCAACTCCTGCTACTTCCTGTCAGGTACTGCGTTAAGGGCACCTGACTGTTGAGGGACAGCAGAAGAGCATAAAACATTGTGAATATCTCTAAAAATTTTGCAAATGTGCGAACCGTCTATGTGCCGAACAAATCCTATACCTGTCAGGGAAAACCGATCTTAATCGTACTCTACTCCGTAGTCTTAATGTATGTATTAAACTGACCAATATACACTATGGACATTTGCAGATTGTAAAATAAATATATTTGTTAAAGCTTTGAGGTATCTAATGAAGTAGCTAAAATAATCTTAAAGGAACAGTTCACTCGAAAAATGAAAATCTCTTACTTACCCTCAAATCTGTTCATAGAGAAAAAAAAATGTTTTGGGTGAACTGTTTTTATTTTTGCCTCTCACAGAGCACTACGAATACATATTACACTTAATATTTATGTCATGTGCATTACAGTGTATCCAGTATTTCTTTATAGTGTGCTGTGTTTTTATTACTCAGATTAAGCCTTATAAAGCAGAAAGTGTGTATTTATGTGGTTTTATAAAACATACACTGTATTCTGCACGAATACATCACCTGTTGTTGTTAATCCCTATTAGTCTTTAATACCCGGAGACCATCAGCCAAAAACATAACCTTTTTGCCCAGTAATTATCTGTTGTTGAGTAAAACAGCCAAGTATTGGTGAATCACGTTAGGCCAGTTGCCATAGTGATAGGCCACTTTAATCAACCCATGCGTAGGGTATGAAATAATGTAATTAAGTGCAAGTTATTTTTATGTGACCGACATAAGAGAAAGGCAAGACGCAAATTGAAACAGTCAAAACACTGATTTAAGACTGACATTGAAAAATTAACCACCAATTGCAAATGACTGCAGCAACTGAGCAAGCAGAATTCGTGCTCTTGCTGAGTGTGCGATATATTATAAAATTTAAGCCCCAGATATGAGGTGCTCTGAAATGGTTTCTAATATTTTACTCACACTGAGGAGTCTCAAATTTGGTCGAGGCTCTTTTTTGGATGTTATTAATGGATATTAGCTGGTCTCTGGTGTGAATGTGTGCTGTAAATGTGTTTGAGGATTTGTTGTAAATAGGGACAGAAAGTGAATTAGTTGTGTAAATTTGTGTGATGTTGTGTTTATTGCTGCCTTTTAAATACAAACACCATAATCCAGTCCAAAGGCATACATATAGCACAGCCAATGTTACTACGCAGACTTACACAATGATGCTGTCACATCTCCAGAAATGTCAGAGGTACAATATCAAATAAATGATGCTTTTAAGAAGTCACATAGTGTCTTGTTTTCTTTTCTAATTACAAACTTAGAAATACACACATCCGAAAGCCACTAGTCTGGTGGCAAAGTTAGTCTGGTCAAGCTGCCGTTTTAGAGCATTTCAGTCCCCAAAGAACCAATGAGAAACGAGCAACCCCCCTGAGGCGGGTGTAACGCGATGACGCCGCAGCTCTGCGTCTGAGAACCATTTCAAACATGGCGTGTACCGAGCAGCAATAATCGTTCGACTCTGAAGCTGTTTTGAGAAATTTTCATGACAGTTTTTCTTTGAAAACGGAGCAGAAGTAATTAAAGTAAGTAAAGACATTTTCCTGGTGCTTTAGTGAAGTTTACGGTGTCTTTTTTTTTTTTTGAACTTTTATTGAACACATAAGTATACAACATACAGACAAATGAAGTATACAATATAGAATACTAATACAGAAGACTATATAAATACACGCAAAAATTCACATATATGTATTGTTTTGAGAGCCTTTTTGTTGGTGGAGTCTAATATTGATTTTATATATAATTCCACATCCTTTAGAAAATGACGGAAAAAGTTTACGGTGTCTTCAGGTTCCGCCGCTACGCATACGTCATCGGAATGAATGGTCTGATTGGTTGTAGATTCGTCCAGTAGTATACGGAGGCATCTGATGGACGCAGGTTAAGCCCGCCTCCCAGAAGGCGGGTAGTAAGCTAGCTTGGTCAGACTAAGCTCGTGTGAGTTTAATACTGTAGTCGCGGAAGCCAGGCTGTTAAGAATCATGAAATTTTGGTACTGTCTAAAACTTGTGTTACTGTGTGAGGCATGATAACATAATAGTTTTGCCTAGTAACGTATAATTCCTGCTTTGCATTGGGTTTCAAGTGCATGCGACTGAGGGCACAATTACCTCCTGGCTTGAGAGATAATAGCTTTGAAAAACTGTGGTTTAGTCCAAAATACTTTTAAAAAATCTACCACCATGATTTTTTCTGCAGTTTTTCTCCCTCTTTTAGTGTATCTGGCTCTAGGGTTATCTCTGAATCCGTTTCCAAAGCATAATGGTTTGCCTCCAAATAAGGCTGTTCCACATGCAGTTGGGCATGTATTCTATCATCATAGGCTTTTTCCCTGCATTCCTCTAGTCTCACTGGTTTTCCTCGTCTCTCGTGATAAAACCAACCAAAGGCACAGTGAATAGTTTCAGTAAACAGTTTAATGTCATGTGTACAACTGTGCTTGTAAAACCAAACACTTTCATGATCTACATGCCAAACAAACTGTTCTGTACCATGAAGACTGAACCATACTGAGTTTACAGCTGAGGGGAGATGGGTAAATAGAGAGATTCTGCGGTTTAAGCCAATGTACACCAAGAACATATGCTGCACAACTGGCCCCTATCTATATAGACATCTTTAATCACTCCCTGTCCACATCCACCGTTCCAAGGAAATCATTTTGGTGCCACTGTGCCCCCTCCAAAAAAGGTGTCAAACCTGTAGGAGAAACCAGCTACACTAAGAAATGAAGACTAGGCTCATTTTAGATGTGAAGCTCCTCACGTAGTATGCAAGAGTGGGTGGTTGCAGATGGGGGAGGATAACTTCCTGCACCACCCAAACAAATGGGGATGAATACGTCACTGCTCAATTACCCTTTCTCAATATTTTTTCATAGCTACACAAAAATGGTTTTAACTGTTTAGCATTTCTTATTCCCCAACAGCATGAGCCACTGTTGCCACTAGTCTGAATTTTCATTCATATTTGCACACGTTAATAAACAATTTTGCATGTTTATTGAACCTATTGTGCTTCCTATTGTTGAAAAAAAAAGGTGTTATTCCTTGAAGAGCCAGCAGATGGTACACTTAGGTTAATCATTCTACAGTTGCTCACTAAATAGGAACAAAAATAAAAGGGAAAACTCAAAACAGCTGTAATAATATTGTATGTATAATGATTCATATTATTTTATATAATAAAAAAAATAATTTCCCACATGCACCCACACATATGCTAATAATGCTTCTCTACTATACAAGTCAGCCAAGCAAATATTTAAAAGCTAGCATTTAGAAATGGTTGTATTTCATATTTTCTCATCTAGTTCGATATTAGCTCAGGATGTTAGGCTTCTGAAATATAAGTAGATGACATCATGCGGGACATGGTCTGGATGTGTGTTTGCACTGAAATCTATCTTCCATTCCCAGACTGTCTTGGATGAAGAGGAATGCAGCAGATGCAGTTCCCACTGACGTAGACTGTTTATCTACAGTATGATGAGATCACAAATGTAAGCAAACATTCCATAGGTCCATGCGAGGTCCAAGATGTAGAATTGCTAAAAGCTCTTTATTGTATTATATTATTCATGATTAGATGCAAGATGAATGCAAATTTGATCTATAGATTAAAGCAAGTTAAACCTTATCAGTATTCACTTCTTCCATGCAGAGAGTAACCTAGTCGATACTCTGAATTATGACTAAAGATTTGCCAAAATTCTTATAATCTCTGTATCATGAGCTCTGCATGTTCCTCTGAGCTGCTGCTCTGAAGTTTGGCTCGTATGACTGAATATATTTTTTAGCACTGTGCTTTCTGATGCCAGTGCTTTGTGGGGAGAGCATCGCTCCGGGTCAAGGACTTCATACATTTCTTCAATGTTTTTGCCGTATGGTCATTTTTATTAGTATAGTTGTGTGTGTGAGGCTGGTGGGCGGTTGACTCTTGAATATGGCCTCACTCCAAGCTCCCCAGGATAATATTTCTGAGGCTCACCGCCAGTGGTGTGACTCAGTCCAAGTATGACTAAATAAGGAAGTCCAGTTTATTCGAGGCCAGAAAATAAAAAATAAGCTGATTAACCTCCACTATTTATGTTGGCTGATAGAAATAGTTTTATTTGTTCACCCTCTGCTGCACCTTAGACTAATAGCCTATAAGGTCAGGATAGATGCATGCCAAAAAATTGTAACCGCTGCACAGACTGCTGGTGGTGTGTATTATTTACTGAACCTTCATCCGTTTTAAGTGTCTCAATGTCAAGAGGAAATATTTTGTAAAAAATTAAAAATAAAAATGGACTAAGTTTAGATCTATGTCAGTGCAGTAAACAAGAGAGACACTAGGTGGCAACTATTCACTTTGATAGAACAGATCTTGCATTAATCATAGGGTGTTATTTACAGCAGTTTAAAGTTTAAAGCAGTTTAAAGGTAGGAGAAGGTATAAATTATATAGCTTCATATAACTACTTTTATTACAAAATAAAAGCGCTGACATGTATGTCCCAATGGCATCCTGTTGAACCTAAAAAAAAAATATGGATGCAGTTATATTAAAATCCCGAAAATAAGTGAGTGATTCCTTTTTATGTTATGGCTGGCAACCAATAAATAGTCAATATTATAGTTCCATACTAATTTGTCTAAAAATAAAAGATGATCAATTTAAAATGAACATTTTGGATACAATGTCATAATGTACAATATGAAATTTGTGAAAGGCTACGTCTATTAATTATTCTTTTAATTTGTAATTAATAAATCTGTAAAATCACAAGTGTCCATAAGTAACAGCCAAACCATGTGTATTTTTGACAAATTGATCTGGTAAAATTGTACAACCAAGCATAACAATTCATTGCAGCAGTAAGATGATAAACATATAGCAGGGTTGAGCTGTATTAATACTGTTCCTTGTGCAGCAAGGCCTTGACATGAAATAATGCAACCGGGTCAAATGTCACTGGTTTCAGAGATTTATTTTCTTAAAGAGACAGAGCACACTCTGAAGACATTTGCACATTTTTTTACACAGCAATGAGCTTAGCTTACATTACAGTGAACCGCTATATCACCAAGATATAAAGCCATACAAACGAGAGAAGAAAAACAATGCAGCTACATTTAGTGTTCTTGTGCAAAATGTAACAAAATATAAATATAAGTATACGTATGACACCACTAGAAATTCCCACCGTTTTTTAACCTCTCACAAATATGGTATGAAACGCTAAACATCCAGGGCAAGAAGAAGGACTTGGTCAGTTTTGTTTGTTCTCTGTAATACAGCACCATAAACAGCAGGGGAAGCCCTACTTCAATTTAAGCTTCTGTAGGGAAAAAGTACATCTGGCCTTTAAGATTTACTTACTAAATATTTTATTTCAGGAGAATAAATGAACCCTCTTAGACTCTTAATGATTAAAGCTGATGTAAGCAATTGTATTTAAAAGTATTTTTGGTTTCCAAATAAGTCTCCCTTTTTCTTTCATCATCAGGTTAGTGACACGCCGTTATAATGGCAAGAAGTATGTTTCATGAAAACAAATATTAGATAGATTTTTCTCTCTTGGCTAACAAACAGCATTTTTGTGGCTGTTTACATCGCCAGAAGAGAGAGGTGTTATTTTTTCCTAACAAGTGTTTCATTGTGTTATGTATGCTTTATATGCGTCACATTTTTAGGGCTGTATTTTTTTTCTTCATATAATTAGATATTTTCTCTCTCTTGGCTAACCAGCAGCAATTTTGTGGCTGATTACAGAACCAGAAGAGAAGTATTATTTCTCCCGTAGTCAGGTAGCAAGGACAGGGCCTATTAAAAATCACTTAAAGCAGCTATGATTTGAACCATTTCATTTTTCCTACCCATTTTAAGCATGTTTAGGGAACTGTGGCTGTGGAACAGGGATTTGAGAAATATATCCACGCCACCCGCTAACCTTTTGTCCTCTCTGTTCCTTTTGCCTTCATAAAAGGTCATTTAACGACAGCGAAATCTCATCATAAATAAATAACGGGCAAAATACGTGGTGACATTTAGTTGGAGGACTCTCGATAACCCCTCTGCCTTTACTGTGTGACTGGAGTGCGTCGCGTTGACGTCCCGACATGTAGGTCTGCCCTAGGTGTTCCTCGCTCCGGGCTAAATCAACAACCACTAATCACTGATTGCGTTTATGCTGGTGTCAGCACATGGTTTCCATACTGACCAACAAATTAGTTTTTATCTCCAGCGATATTTTGCTTGGAGCATTATCTCATTGTTTGGGGGTATGCAGGGATGGTTCATTTGCATGGCAAATCTTCATGCAAACAACAATCACCTCTCTCAAACATGATGCGCTCTGAAGAGTGGCGAGTCAGCATTCGAGCGGCACCTCCAGGCACTTCTCAGAGGAAAAAACAACATTACTTCTCGTGACCGTTCACATTGTTTGAACTTGCGTGGAATGATTGAAATTTTTGGTCAACAGATGTGCAAGGTGACAGTCTGCATTTAAAACAATGTTATTTTACCTTGAGCAAAAGTTCTTATTTTAACCGAATAGACAAGGGCACTCACAGCGATACCAAGGTCGGTGTTTGCAGCTTTTACAGTTTTTTTCAAAGACAAAAATAAGTCTATGTGTTCACAAAACATTTAAAGTCTTCTAGAGTTGCAGCCACTTCCTGAGAAAAACCTTAGTACTCGATTATTATTTTAGGCTGGTTGGGCATAGAGCTGAGTAAAAATAAAGATTTTCCTATTAATTAATAATGATATTAATTTGAATGATTCTGATTCTATTTGTAATATTGCATCACACTTCCTGTCCTACAGATGGCACTGTGTTCTGCTGAATTGACTGAAGTCACAACAAGGATAACGCTAAAATATAATATTAATTGTAAAAAAAATCGTTATATATGTAAACGAATAGCAGGGTCTGCTGCAAAATTGTAACGACAGAAGAAAAACGTCCTTAGAATAACTTTCAAAACGACTTTTTCCAGCTGATGAATGACAAAAACTATTGCGAGCGAATCAGAATGCGTTCTTGAGCATTTAAAGCAGCAGATAACGAAACTGAAGTGTATGCTTACGATAAACAGAATGATAAACTGAATTATAGTTGTGATTCTTGGCATGAACGGGTCTTTACTTTAACTTTCTACTCTGCTGCTAAATTTTTAGTGACACAGAAAAAGTAACTGTATTTTAATATCATAGCTGTCAATGTGTCACAAATTGAATTTGAAATCTGTTTTAAATATGATGCGATAGGAATGGCCATGTCCTACAAAATGATGACAATAAACATCTTTCTAATTCATGAATCTTAATCTTATTAGTGACTTGCCAAAATCATATAGCGTGACGGCTAGGCCATATTTTTAGCAGGAGCATGACAGAATCACTCAATAATCTTAATAATCAATCGCAGACTTCTAGCTTGATTTCCAAAATGAGTTGTTTCTATCTTTGTAAGTCATAAACATGTGGCACGCCTAGTGTAGAAGAGTTCAAAAGATGAATTACTAGTTTAAACTAGTTAAGAACACTCCTCTGAATATTTTATATGGCATAATCAGAGAAAGAATAGACTGTATAAACAATGCTGTATACTCATATGAATCGGAATTGTATTAAATTTAAGTTCGAATTGAATTATAATCAGTTGGAGAATCTGTGTTAATACCCAGCCCTACTTAGGCACAAAAATGGTGGTAGAATTTAAAGAAACGTATAAAGCACAACATAAGACCATCCACCAAATGGAAGAATTTCCTCTACAAAAGGCACTCGGTATAAATGATGTTTTTTAACACTACTTACATCATTAACAGGGTAAAAAAATAAAAAATAAAACAACAAATATTGTTAAAAACATCTAGTGGTCAGACTGATTGTTATAGGTTTTAAAATTTAGATTTTTCACAATAAAAATGGTGTCTAGGTGTAAAAAAAGATGTATATTTTTCTGCAGCATCTAAAAACTAAATATTAAAACAGTCACAGAGTAAAACGTAGCTGTAAGTGCTTTACACTTTTTCCATAACACTAGCATGTTGAAAAGAACGCACATTAAGGGAGTGTGGCTTTAAGATTCACCTGCCTGTTAAAGCGCTAGCTGCAAAAACTCCTATTCACACATGTTCTGAACTAAAACACTGGCATTTACACTATATGTACAGCATCTACAAGTTTACAAACATACACACTCTTTTTCTAGTTTTCTGTTTTGGTGAGACGGGCGATCGGTTAGGGTAGCTTTAGGGGAACCCAGCGAGGACTTGAACTGTAGTGCAGGAGGGAGAGAAGATGGAGTCCTCTTATTCTAGTGGAGGTTTAGGAGTTAGCATATTGGAAATAATGTCTATGAGGTGGTCTAAACCGTAGAGGTAGCCGTCTTCTCTGTTCCCCTCCATCCAAGTGGCCCTGTGGCTCAGCTCCTGCCCCTCCGGCAGTGGAGTAGTCTTCCCAAAGTCTATCATCCACACTTTTGCCTGCTCCCTTTTGTCATGGACGAAGAGTAAAGAACTGCCAATCACCTGAAGAGTTGGGACACACGCACAAAAAGGAAATGCCTGAAATGTCAGAGTCTGTTCCTTGGGTGTCTCATCTTTCCGAAACTTCAAATGGTTCATCACGAATACCAGTGTAAACATGTCACAAAAGACACAAAGATCCTGTTTCCATTATGTTTGTGCAGCAAACATACGCTCACTTATTAAACAGATATAACTGTGCCCTGTTTTTCCACCATACAGTTTGTTTTCGCTATCTATTAATGTGAATAAATGTGTTTGCATAGCCTGTTCTACCTCCTTGAATTAAAACAAAGTTCTGACACCGCCGATGCATTAAGTGTGTGTCTAGAACATTTGTCTTTAAAAGCCGTCAAAAGAGGTTGTGTAACTCTTTGCATACAACTAAGTTGCTATTCAGGCTCTGAGCATCCAGTGTGATCAGATAATTGCTTCAGAGCCGGTCTTTGCATAGATGCTATTGTGTATTACTTTTCAACATTTTCACATGCTATTGTCACATGGGTGGGTAAAAGGTTGCATTTGCCAATTCCTCCACGGTCTTAAGTGTTGCTAATGTGTTTTAGGATGATAAAGAAAAGTGTGAGTGTTTACCTCGTGCGTTTTGAAAAACGGCGAAGTTTCCAAAGTGTCTTTGATCTCTCTTAGTCGGTTCAGATAGGAATGCTGAGGGAAAAGAGACAAAGTGTGAGAAACGTTTAGTATTTATTTCGAATAATATTGCCTGCATGTAATAGAAAGATATAATGTACTGACAAAATTTAAAATATATATATTACAGTAAATATACATGTATATGTCCTATTTTGGTGTAATATTATAACAAAAAATATTAATATTATTAGTATTATATTAAATGTCTAATTTAAGGTCAAATATATTTATGTAAAAAATGAAACCACATACTTATTTTGTTTTATTTATTTAAATATATAAAGAAAATGTTATGATACTAAACTTTGTTTTATATGTGTTTGTATATATGTGTTTGCTGTGTATATTTATGATATATTTATATAAATACACACACATACATTATATATTTAGAAAATATTTACATGTATATATTTATATTCATAGAATGTATAGTAATAAACATAAAATGTTTTGTTAAATATATTCATGCATGTGTGTCTATTGATATACTACATAAAGAGTAAATATACTATACCATATATTATGTGAGCAAAACCTTACATTTTTGGATGCAATTAATCACAATTTATCTTTTGACAGCAATTTAAATTATTAAAACTACTGCTACAATGAATGACATTTTAGTCAGTGTCTTTTGTAAGTTATGATAAAAACGTATGATAGACATGTTTTAAAAAAAAATTTAAATCAAGAAACATTTTATCTTACTTTTTTGAAGAGTTCGATAATTGACATTAGTTAATTGCAAAAATGTAATACTTTTCCTGCATTTTTTAATCTCTATGTTCATTTCTATATGATGTGATGCATTTTTAATATTCATATTTTTTTAATTAATTATTTAAAAGTACTATTTATTAATTAAAATCTAAACATAAACAAATTCTATAAAGTTTCTATTTCTATTTTTATATATATATACTCCAATATGCGGGGGGGGGGGGGGTGCGCTGGTCTAAATT
>JAUMHR010000079.1:14778697-14794582 GCA_032361145.1 Enteromius fasciolatus
ATAGATAGATAGATAGATAGATAGATAGATATCTACCATAAAAATGTGTCTGTTTTAATATTTATTCTCATTGTTCTTGTATTGTTTTCATAGGATTGGTTTGTAATTCGGTCCAAATCTAAGGGTTCAAAGTTAGATAAACTGCACAAGACTGAGCCAAAGGAAGATTCCAAGAGTCCAGATCTGTCCTTACCAAACCCAACCCTCAGTTTTTCCAGCACATGGCAGGATAGACGGATGTCAACGGTGCCCAGGTCAAGTGGAGTGAAAACCCCAGGAAGAGTGGAAATAAAGAGGAAGGAGGGGCAAAACAAACAGAAAGAGAAGGAAAGCAGACAGGAGAAAGACTGCTATGAGTTCAGTGGAAGTGACAGTCCCAGCAGTAGCAGCAGTAGTGAGCGCTCCAGCAGCGAATCAGAGACTGAGGACTCAACGGCCCATAAACATGATGAATGGGCCCTCAGCAGGCCTCTCAAAAAACCTGTGTCCACCCAGCAACCTGAAAGTGATTCATAAACTATTTCTGCTCCTTTGTCAAATGTGGAGTTTTTGCAGTGTTCCCCTTCAAAGATTTGAGAGATACGGATTCTTGTAAAGGTTCAGGGTCGGTAAGATTCGAAAGATGTCTCAAAGGCTGCATTTATGTGGTCAAATACAGTCAGAACTGTAAAATTGTTTCAGATTTCAAATAACAAATGTATATTTGAATGTATTTTAAAACATAATTTATTCCTGTAACGGCAATAATTTAAGTAATAATAATCATAACTGAATTTTCAGTTGCATTTATGCCAGTCTTTACTGTCACACGATCCTTCAGAAATCATTCTAATATGCTAATTTGGTGCTCAAGAAGAATTAAAATGTGCTGCTTAATATTTTAGTGGAAACCATTATACTTCTCATGATTTTAAATGAATATAAACTAGTTAAAAAAAAACAGCATTTAATTTAAAATATAATTCCTAACATTACGTCTTTTGAACAATTGAATGCGTCATTGGTGAGTAATGTTTTTATTTGTAGGATTTGCTGAATTGGGCTTTCTTTTTATTAACATATAAAAAGACCACATGCAAATATTTTAAAATGTCTTTGAAAGTAATATGACAAGTTGAATTTATTTTATTAAAATGTAATTTTAGGATAAGTATTAACCATGTGTATTGAACATGGGAGAGCATCGTGCTTATTTTTCTGTAAGATTTGTCTCATGCTCTGTATCTCACAGTGTTTCACAGTGGACCAGTGACTGACTTTATTAAAACAGTTGCATGCAACAATGTTTATGAATGCTGCTCTTTTGTTGTTGTTGTGATATTATTAAGTGTGATTCTGACATCACAGAAATAGCTAAATTTGTGATCGCTGCATTGGCCTTTAGTGTGAAGGTACATACTGCTTTAGAATAACTCTCGTGGATGTCAAAGAAAGAAAATCAGTTTGTTAAAATGCATTTAAAGGCTGTTGTCATCATTTGAAATAAAATTTATGAAATGGGTTTGTCCGTTGGTCTTTGCTCCTTATTTATTATTCACTATTTCTTTCTGCAAACAACACATGAAATTACATGTAAATATGAATGCACAAAATAGAAATACCCTGCATTTGTTTTCATATGCTCTTGTTTTTTCATTTTTTATATTAATGTGTTTTCAGCAATGTCATATTTGTGTACAGTTTTCCTGTGGTATCCAGATTTATCAATACTAATTATGTTAAATATAAATTCGTGTGTGTGTGTGTGTGAATGTGTATGTTATTTTAGTGCATGTCTGTGCTCTGCTTGACCACATTGATAGCACCTCGTGGTCAGGCGGGATTACGCACAGGTTTAAAAGCCTCTCCGGCGGCAGCGCTTGGTAGGGGGCGGTAGTGAGCAAGCGAGGTCAGAGTCGAGCGTTGCAACATGGCGGCGAAGGCAAACTGATATGTCAAATATGCTTAAGCTAAAGGGTCGTGGAAATCAGCAAATGTCTGTACAGCACAACTGAATGTTAATGTTTTACTGTAAAGCGGGATTGGACACGCTTCATCAAGCTAGTGTCTGTCTGGGGTGAGTCTTTGAATGTGTCGAGAGCGTTGGATTCGAACCCGCGTGAATCTTTAGCTGAGTGCTTGAAGGAAAGAGGGCATGATCACCCTGAGCCACTGTTAAAACTCGTCAATGAGGAGAAAAAGCCCATGTCTTTCCTGTGCTTTCTGAATGAAGGAGCAGGTGTTTTGAGACTATTTTAAAGTTGTATTTTAGAGGGTTTAACGTTAAGTGGAAACATGTCTGAACGCAGTAACGTTATATATTTATATTAAATGAGTGGAAGCTTTCTACAAAGTAATGTCAAAGACTTTTGTTTTTAATTCTTTTGACGCACGTTTATATTTATTTGATTTATAATTATTGTTTAACAACAGTAATCTCAATGTGCTGTAGGCTAGCCGCCTGTCATCGTAATTTCGCGCATGCGTGGATTTACTTCTGAACAATTCTGGTATCAAGTACATGATGCATGATGAGGTGATGATACCTACCTAGGGTTTTGGATATGTGTCTTTTAACTTTGTAATATTATAGAAACTTATATTATCTAAGAGAAAACATATATTTATATGGCTTTGTGTGTAAAATCAACATTACTCTGTACTTCTATACTGGACTGGCAGCAGTTCTGTGGAAGAAGAGGAATTAATGGCAGCTGCTGCCCTGAAGTCGGGTAAGAAAGGTGGAAAAATGGGTTTACCATGTGAAAAAGACGAACCAGCACCGATTAACCACAAGAGTAAAGGAGCAGCTCAGGATTCAGGTGAAGGTCTTAAAAGACCAACTGTCATATAGCACTACAGTATTATCTTTAAGATAAAATCATACTTTTGCCCTTATTACTAGATTTTTTATTGTACATATGTATGAATGTGTGTGTACAGTATATGTATGTGTGTCTGTTCAAACATAAATGTATATCTGTTTCCACATTGTTCTTTAATACAGAGGAAACCCAGAAGAAGCAAGGACCAAAGACTCCCGCCAAAAGTAGAAGAAAGGAGATCATTCCACAGACTCCTCCAGCACATGACAGTTCAGCAGTCTCTGATACTTCTGAACTCACTTCTAGCGGTCGGCCCAAGAGGAGAGCTGCTAAAATGTATGTTGTTAAGCGGTGTTAACATATGTTTAGGAGACATTACTATTATTTAGTTAGTAAATTGCAATATTTATTATATCTGCTGAAAGCAATGCATTGCCAATTGATACTTTTTTGTTGTTGTTTGGAATAATCGATGATCAGATGACATGATCTGATCAAGACTGGTTGTTCCGTAGATCAAGCAACAATCTTACTGTTGAGCTACTCTCAAAGTGACTTTTTTTAAAAGAAAAAAAATCAGACACAATGCAAATTTTATAATGACGTTGTTAATAACTGCATTTTCTTGATTAGTGCTTTAGATTATCTCCACAACCTTGCCAAGGATCTTGGTGCTCCGTCAGAATCCTCAATTAAAGACACGTCCAAGTCTGGTGAAGCGAATAGCACGAACCAGAAAAAGAAAAACGCAACGGGAAGAGGGACGAAAAGAAAAACTCCAGATTATGAAAGTGACTCAGATGGTGATGAGGACTTTTCCCCAGGAAAAAATGAAGAGGCAGAGAGCGAAGATGAAGAAGATTCAGAGCCAGACTTCAGCTTGAATGTAGAGCACAGAATATCCAGACCATCTAGCAGAACATCCAGAGGAAATTATGTGAGTGTATCAGATACTGATTAAACCACTGTGCCATGATTTTGACATGAGTTAAAATAGACATTTTTTAAATTATTGTTTTGCTCAATAGCAGTGTCTTCTTCCAAATGGATTGGCTAACAATGTCATGGAGCCTGTCTGGAACTGTTTTAGTAGGACCAAACAGTTGTAAGCCATCCACTTTTCAAAAGATGATGTCAAATTTAACAGTCATGGTATCTGTACTAGTATGCTTGTGTTGTTTTTTTTCCCATAAAATGCTCTCGCTAGCCGGGATGAAAACCTTTCCCCCTGGGTATTTCCAGAGTGCATTCCTTCTGCCAAAGATTGGCATTTCCTGTCTAAGAGGTATTAGTGTAGCTAAATATTATTGGTGGAATCCAAAAAGTCCTATTTTAACAGTCATTCTGTTTCATTTAACAGTGAGGCTGAAAAATATTTACCCCAAGAGAAAGAATCTGCTTCTTTTACCTTTACACGGGAAAGCATCAAAGGCCAGATCAAACTTCAAACAGTGAAGAGGTAAGAAGGATGAGTTTACACTAATCTGAATCCCATTCACACTGACCAGTTGGATGCTAGTAAGGAAATATATGACACTGACAATTGCTGTCATTGTCGCTTCTGTACAAATGTTTGTTACATAGTGTAATGTAGCAGTTATTAATATATGAAATGCATTGTGGTGAGTTCTAAATTTGCACAGCTGCTTTGTTTTATATTGCTGTTGTAAAAGAAGAAAAATCTGTGAAACTCTGTTGTTAACAACAACAACAAAAAAATGTATTACAGTTTCAGCTAGTACAGGGGGGTTCACAAACATTTTTACAGTTGAACCCTGTTGACCTAAAATATTTACTTGAATTATTCACTGAGAGTTAATAGTGGAATAATTAAAAAATGCATTTGTATGTTTAATAATTAAATTCATGGTTCTCTGCTGTTGACTATTTCAACAAATTAAGTTTCAACAAATTTTTATTCTTTTTACGTAAAAAAATAATAGTAAAATAAATAATAATAATAATAATAATACAAAAATGCAAATTGCATTACTATTCAACAGTTTGGGGTTGATAAGATTTTGTCTTATAGGTTTTTAGTGTTATGCTGCATTTATTTGATTAAAAAATACATTAAAAACTGTAATTAAAATACTATAATTATACTATTATTATAGTATCTGAAATATTGTAATTTTTTTTAATTGTTTTATAATATATTTTAATAATATTATACTATTATAGTAAATAAAATATTATTAATATATCTTATAATGTTAAATGTGATTTTAGTCTTTATTACGTGCCACGTAATACTTCATAAATTAATCTAATATGCTGATTTGTTGAAGAAACTTTTCTTTTTATTATTTTATTATTTTATTATTAATATCAGTGTTGAACTCAATTACACTGCATAATATTTCTGTGGAAACTGATACATTTTTGTCAAGATTCTTAGATTTAATGAAAAGTAAAAAAAAAAAAGCATTTGTTTTAAATGGAAATTAAATTAAAATTTTATTGTCACATACACAATCATACAGAGTACAATATGCAGTGAAATGATTTTGTGCGACCACAGAGTCGCGACGGCAGCCACCTTACCGGTGTCATCATAGAAGGTAAGGAATAAGATAACGAGGGTAAAAAAATCCCTCCCAGACTGTTTAGTGTACACTGGTCAGTGTGCGATCATGGGTAAAAATTACCTCAGCAAAGCACATAAAACATATATTCACAAGACATAACATTGTAACATTGGAGGGTACAGGGGATGTGGAATTGTCCAATGTAGGCAAACAACTCAGGTGCTGCAGCTAAGAGAGCGCTGGACCTAGACCCGCCTACCCACACTGAAGGGTAGAAGCATGCAAAGGCGTAAATCTGAATAATGCTTAATAAAAAATGTACGGACCCCAAACTTTTGAACAGTAGAGTATACTCAGATCTAATGGTGAATGCTTCTCTGCAGGTTTGAATCATTGCCACATCATTCGGAGCGCTGGGATACTCTGTTCTTTGTGGGAGGTCCTGTGCGGTCCTTGGAGTGGTGCCCGTGTCCTGACGGGGCAGCAAAAAGACAGTATGCTGCTATCTACTGCCACAAAGGCATGGATGATGAACACAAAATCAACGAGCTGCACACAGGTCCTAGCTTACTGCAGCTGTGGGACATCGGAGACCTTCAGTGCAAAAGCAGGTGACCCAGATAAGACGCTTGCAGACCAGCTTTAAAAGGAAATGTTGGGTTTTACGATAAATGTTTTGTTTTTTTTTCCCTTACTTCAGGCCCTCAACTGCTCCTCATCTAGCATATGCTTTGGCGATAGATGATGGATGCATCTGGAATATAAGGTGGTGTCCTGCGGGAGTGTGGGAGCTGCCCTCTACCAGCAGAAAGGTAAGTAATGACTGAGAATATTCATAAAGAGAAAATGATACATTTTTATTAAACAATTGTACAAATGTGTTTTTTTTTAAATAGTCTACGTTGGTGTAAATGATTTCTTTTTTTCTCAGGCTCCACAGATGTCTAGATTAGGTCTTCTAGCAGCAGCTTTCTCTAACGGAACCATTGGTGTTTACAGTCTTCCACACCCAGAAGCCCTTGCAGCACGCCATCAGAGTAAAGGTGAGTAAATGGTCGACTGCATAGTCTGTGATTCTTCTATTATTTGTGGGGTTAATATATATTTTAGCATTCAGGTGCACTTGAAATGTTTGTTCCTAAGACGGTTGAAGATTAGCTTTTCATGGCTGTTTCCACTCTCTCTGTCTGTTTTACACATGAGGCTGTTTTTTTAGAAAGGAGATTCCCTGTAGTGTTTAGCTCTAATCCCAAACACACCTAAACCAGCTAATCAAGATGTTCGGGGTTACTTATTAATTCCAAGCAGTTTGTCGGAGCAGGGTAGGACCTGAAGTCTGTGGAATGGTAGCTCTGTGGGAGCAGGGTTTGAGATGATTGCTCTGCTCAAATGTAGTCAAACTGCCAGTGAGATCATGTGCAATGTGTTGGTCCTTCCAGAAGAGGGCGGCATGAGACTGAAGAGCCTCAAGCCAAGTCATAATGCATTTTTCCCATTACCACTAAACAAACACTAATCTATCTTGTATGATGTCTTTGCTTAAATTTCACAAATATTGAAAAACATTTTAAAACAAGATTGATTAACTGCATAATGAATTTATTTGCGTTAAATGTTTGATTAAATATTGAATAAATATTATTATAATGCGTAATAAAATAATCATAATTGTAATAATAGTAATAATATTTGTTTACTATAGAATGAAAAGATTAATTGGTCAAATACAATTATTATACTTAAACAATTAAAATGAATTAATTTAATAATAAGAATAACAAATAATGATTATAAACAATAAGTTATATGCAATGATTCGTATAATTATTTTTATAATATAAATTAGTATTATGTAATTATTTTTTTAATAAAATGATAATTATTAAATTAATTAATTTAATAAATAATAGTTCTTGTTATAATTTGATGTAATTGATTCACCCATTCTTTCAATAATAATAACAGTCGTTGTTGTTGTTGTTATAATACTATTATTATTATTACTATTATTGTATAATAATGGTTAAAATATTATTATATAAAAATAGTAATCATTTATAAAATAATAGTTACCGCTATTATTATTTTTATTATTATTACTAGTATCGCTGTTATCATTACTGTTATATAAAATAATAACAATAACATCATCATTATTATTATTATTATTATTATTAAATAAATTTGTGAATAAAATCAAAATGAAATCAAATCATTATAACCGAAAGAACAAATTTTGTTGTTGTTATTAGTCAAGCTTTAGTATTTTACAACAGGTTAGTGAAGCACATATTTGAGGCACATAGATGTGGCTGTGGTGATTTTAATATATTTCATTGCACATCTCAAGGCCTCATGCTTTGATAAAATGGGCAGCGTAGGCTGATTGTCCCATGGGAGCTCATAATGGCCTCTCCTCAGGGAGTGCTGGGAACAGACTGATGACCTGCCATCCGTCTGCATCATCCCCTGTTTTCCTCTTTTCTTTCATTCTCTTAAACACACATTATCTGTACTGTGTGTGTGTGTGTGTTTTCAAAAGATTATCCTCCCAGGGCTTCTCATTCATCACGGTCACAGTGAGAGAGCTACAAAAAAGCAGGGAGGGTCTAGTGCTTATTTGAGTTTCACTGCCTTCAGCCGTTTGATTAGCGGAAGTGAAATGCTGCTTATCTAAAGTTATACTGATCTCTCCTCCTAGCCAAGTCTGCTTTATGAGCTATTGACCGTAATGACCATTCATACATATCAGCATATTCTGACTAAATTAAATTCTTTACAAGAAGCATGTAAATAAAAAGCAGTTTATTATATTATGCTGCTTTAGATGTTGCAGAAATCAGATTACATGTATTAAATGGGAATAGCCTCTCTACAGGTACCACAGGCTTGGCTGAACTATAAAGAGCCTTCTGACAATCACGAATGATGTCAGTAAGAGAGAGAGACACTGTGTGTGTGTGTGCGTGTGTGTGTGTGTGGCATCTCTAGCACTGATTTGCTACTACTGTGTTTACTGACTGTATCCAGATGCCAGCCTTGGGTTAACATGATGAATGCACATCATAATTTAATTGATTGAGCATAGAGCCGACCAATCCATCTTATCTCAAGAGCAGCTAATATATTTATACTGAGTGATGTAGTCTGCTGGTTGAAGATCAAAGCTGCCAATTGAAAGGGTGCAGGTTTGAACCCGGTAAGAAGCGAACCATTAACTTTTTCCATTATACCACTGAAACCTAATTTGTAACTCATGTAGCAGTCTTGTTTAAACATCATGGAAACATGTCTTGGTTATGTTGTGCCTAACAGCACCCTTTACCTGCGGTGTTTTATTTGTTTTCGTTTAGGATACTGTAATGATAAATTGTGGTTGCAGTGTTGTTGGTTTGTTAATGTTATAGTCCTACTGATTCATGTTAAAATAAATTAAATAATATTATAATGTTTAATAATATTTATTAAACATATTATAAATTAATATTATTAAATTACAATTTAATATTTGGAAAGAATTACAAAATCCCAACAAAATGCAATTTTATAGAAATACAAATTTTATTATACAATAACATTTTTTTTATTTTTTAAGAGAATATTTTTATTTAGCTTTAACTATTAACTAATAATTACTATTGTAATTTCACTCAAAGTTAAAAATTTATATTTGAATAAGATGCAATTTTAATAAACTATCTTGTCAAGAATTGTCATGGACAACCTAGAAATTTTATGAAATTATGATTTTATTTTTTTTTCTCTCAAGAATCCTGGACATTTTTAAATGCATTGTAACTCATATCCTCATCCTCATCACATCCGCAGCATAACAAACACCGCTTTCTACTACCCTTAATACACTAGCAAACAAGGGCCATGTCATTGCCATCCTCACTATTTATCATTCAGACGTTCAGCTTTGGTACTAGCTTTCTCTAGTTATTGAGCAGTGATACGGTCCATCCTTCTGGTCCCTCTGGGGCCCTCTATGTGGTAGACTCAGGCCCTGCTCTAGTAGAGATAAGAAACCAACTGCCCTCATTCATTAATGGACCATCTCTTTTCTTCAGTGCTGCCAGTGTCTCATTCCCTCTGTTTGTGAGCTTCTAATTCATTGATCTTACTCTGAGCTTTAATGTTTTCCTAATTACACTTTCCTGAGGCCAGAAGGAGCTGTTCGAATGTAACAAATGCTTTCTTTAAAAATCTCTTTCTGTTATCTCTTAGTGTCTATTCTTAGTAAAGTCTTAAAAGGGGGATTTAAGAGAGAGAGAAATCCTGGTTGAATTTTCTAGAGTTTTTTTTTTTTTTCTTTTTTTCTTTCTTTTTTTAAATGATAGACTGGATATTGTCCAGCTGTGACCTTTCAGACGCTATTCTTTCTCTCGACGCTCTTTGTGTTCCCATTGTATTCTCTTGATATTACCACAGAAATTGCTTCTCACACTCCAACAGTTTAACATCTCCACACTGGCCCTGGGATGGGCTCAGAAACCGTTTCCTGTTGACAGACTGTTTGTGGTTCTTGCTGGACTCACTCTCCTGAAATCTTTGGTCAGTGACCCGGCAACAAGCTCTGGCCAAGAACTCTTTCCACCCTCAGGGAACTAACCTTCATTACTGAGTGTACGATCATTCTCACTGACCTCAGACCTGCTCTTTGGCTTTTATGGCGTGTGTGTGGGGCAGAGACACTGTGCATATAAATTACCATCTTTTTTATGTTTTAGTCTTTGTTTCTGTTGTTGGTTTACTTTTTTGTTTATTTTTATATATATATATATATATATATATATATTTTTTTTTTTTATTGTCTTTTTATTTCATTTTTGTTTAGGTTTTTATTAATTCTTCTTTTTTTTTCTTTTTCTTTTCATTTAAATTTTCCTTTAATTTAATGCTAATCATTGTGTTATATACAGCGCATGTGCATTCAGTCAAACATCTTCTTACTGTATATTGATTATTGGTTTGTTTATTGATTGAAAAGGACCCACAGTAGCAATTATAGGACACGTTTGAAAAGGCTAGGGATAAAAGAGTTAGCCACATTCTCGCTTGCCGTTATGTTCTCGGGTCTGGAGGTTTTATGGTAGATAATTATAAATCGGTTTAACTGGAGTGAAAGGGTGTCCTGTAAAAAAGGTAATGAGAGAGACACAGACTCCTCCCTTCTCAATGGATATAATTTACTGGCTTGTTTTTATCAGACAAGGATCTATAATTGAAATGACAAAAAAGATGCATCGCTACACAGTTGTTAGTGTTTGAGGCTATGAATTTCACCCGAATACCTGACACCCCTTTCCTCCGGACCTGTCAATCAAAAAAACCTTAGTCAGCCCAGAGAAAGAGCCCCTGGTCAGGTCTGTCTGCCACGCTGCCAGAATGAGTGGATCAGAGGTGCTATGCTTTATCGATCTGATCGACCCGACACCACTCCGACCTAAAGCCGCACAGCTATATATCACTTTTGCACACTCATACACACACTCTGTCTGCCTCTCACGCTTTCATATTACACGTGACTTTATACACCACCTCTAGCACTTCACGTTTGTTTTAAATTGTTAGTGTATTGAGAATATGAATTCCTGTTTGAACACTACAGCCATACAGATATACAGACATCTGATTTAAACTGCCAGATTTTGCAGTGTTTGTGAGGGTAGCAGTGCATTTTATTCTTATGGTCCAAGAGATGGTCCTAAGCTAAATCATTACTCTGTTCGATGCAAAAAAAAAAACCTGAAGTATTAGATAGAATGTACTGTGTATGACCCCTTTAAATGATGACATTAAGCTGAACTGCTGCTTATTTACACTTTATTTCTAATAAGCACATGCCATTTGATCCTTGTTCCTTTGATTGTGGTTCTTCATAAATGCTGTCATGTGTTGACTAGTCATGCTCCTATCTATAAGTGCACAGCTTTGAAAACATTTATGTCTTTTCCAATAGGAGAAACCAGCCAAGCACCGCTGATATGCCGGGTAGGTCAATATCCACTCTGCTAGCATGCCCTGTATTCTCACAGATAAGACCTCCGTCTTTGTTTCACTAAATGACATATTGCACGTTCACTGCATTAGACCTAAAGTATCTGACTTGAATTGCAAGAGATCACTGGAATGTTTGCTTGAATCTGGCGTGTAATTTTCACTGTAACTCAATTTCACAGTTGAGGTGACTTTTCACTAAAACTGTTCTCAGAATGGCTCCTCTGGGCCGTTTTATGGGCTGTCTACGTAACATTTTCACACATCTGAGAGATGATCTTTTGGAAATTAGCTGTCGTGGTAGAAGGTGCTTCATAAACGAAATGTTAAGCACAGAGCGGAGGATTAAATCAGAATTATTATATTTTTTTGGATAGTGGCAGAATGAAACCAATATTGACTATTGAGCAAATGTTAGATTGTATATAGTATATAATAGTATATAAATAGTGCGTGTATTGAAAGATGATGATAAAAAAAAAAAAAATGTAATCTTTGTATATATATATGGATGGCGTGGGCATAGATTAATTTTTTTACATCCGAATATGTGTGCCATCTTAGTAATGACCTACTCTAATGATTACTCGCATTCATTTCTGCACTCATGTATCTTAATTTTATTTATTTATATATATATATATATATATATATATACATTACACACACATTATATATACTTCATAAATATATACAGTACACACACACATAATATGTAAAGAGAATATATATATATATTATATAACTCTTTATTTTTACAGATTGATGTGTTCTGGTAAGTTTTATTGTGATGTGTTTGTGCAGGTGAAGAAAGTTCTGACTTTGAAGATGGGCTCCAACAAGGCGGATCATAAAGGTCAAAGTGGTCTGTGTTTTGCTATGGATTGGCTCCATGTCAAACCACATAACCTCTTGGCTGCTGGCTTCTATGATGGTATTTCATATATTTTGACTAGACTGAAGAGACCGAATACCTAATTGTAAATAAATTGGTTTATGTGTGTATTGAAATCACTTTACTTTTTCTTTCCCAGGTCTGGTTGGTTTATGGGATCTTGCTAGTAAGTCTACACTACTGAAAGTCAAGCTTCCAGATGGAGGTGTGTATCTCTACCCTTACCACTGTTTCCATGCTCATGACGAAAACATCCGGACCCTGTGCTGGTGCAAAGCCTCTAGGTGAGAACTATCAGACTTGCGTCACATGCCACAGACTTTTTGATCGGGATTTAATATTTATATTGTAAATATGATCTTCTTTTGAACTTTCTGTTTATGAGACAATCATGTAACAAAGTAGCATAATTTAAGAAAAATATTGAGCAGAATAAATGCTTTCAAGAAGAAATGTTCTTCTGCACCAAATCGGCATCATGTCCTTTTTTAACAATTTTTTTTTAAATCATTTTTTTTTTTTTTTTTTTTTTTTTTTAATCTCAACTGCAGTGGGTCATTTAGTTTAGGTTAAACGATTACTAAAAAATACAGCTAACACAATAAAAACACAAGTTAAAAACTGAAACTTTTTGAAAAAAATGTAAAGAAAAATCTGAGTTATCGGTTTTTGCAAAAAAGTAGAAAGCATATTTTGTCAATAATATTTCACAGTATTACTGTTTTGATTAATAACAATGCAGCCCTGATGAGCATAAGAGACCTATTTCAAAAACGGTAACACTTTACAATAAGGTGTCATTTGTAGACATTAGTTAATGTGTAAACTGACATGAAAAATCGACGAACAATGCATTTATTACACTATTCATTTATTATTTATTTAAAGGAGATTCTTGATCTTTACTGAACATGAGCTGTGAAAATATGTCATGCTAGCTCACTAATGCCTGAAGTGTTTGATTGTAGAATTAATTTCATTGGTATTCATGGTGTATTTAAATCTTCATGTATGACATTATCTGTATGATATCCATGCTATGATACAGCACACCCGTGGAGTTTTCTCATTTAGTAATAGAGAAGCCGTCTAGATGAAATACATTACCATTCCAATCATGTGTTGTTTCAGCATCAGTAGTTTCAGCAGCCTGCTTTTAGCACTTACATTTAAAGCACTGTGACCTTATAAGAGACTCCTGTAAGTGGCATTAGAGAAGTTCATTTGGAAAATGACACCCTATCCCACTAACAACAGGGGGCTAGTAAAATCAAGTAGAGTTTTCTTGTTTTTTAGACTCTCAAAAAAAAAATCAGATATACATTAACCTCAGAAAAAGCAGTCTCCGTTGCAATTTATACACATGCAACAAATTTCAAGCATTCAAGCAAGAGGGTAGGCAGGGGGATCAGCTGTCTTTTCTGCTCTTTTTATGTCCAGATGTGAAGAGAATACAGACACTGAACTCTCAGATTGCATCGTATACTAATCTTAACAACAGGGCACAACAGCCTTGATCCCTCTCTTTTTTGGGGGATGGTATGGCGTAGTGGTAACTAGAAGCCTGCCAGTTTGATCTCTACATGTTGCAAGCACTTAAAGGGATAGTTCACCCAAAAATGAAAATTCTGTCATCGTTTACATCTACATCTCGGCTCGGTTTTAAACGTAAAAACGTGATTTACTGTATATAATGTTTTTATCCGCTATTTTTGGCAGTAACTTGTTGGTGACAGTTGGAGATGACCGCATGGCAAAAATGTGGGACGTGAGAAAAACCTACGCGCCTCTTTTGGCAGTAAAACGCTGCTTGTCCCCTGAAGTGTACTGGCCCCTCTTTTGGAGCGGCATCCTGATGGCTCAAGAATGTTGCTTTGCCACGTTAGTCTGTATGATATTTTACAGTTTTAAGTCAGTCAGCATATTTATATTTTTATTAATCATTTTCTTTTGTGCTGTGTAGGTTTGGACAACATGGGGTTCACTATTTTGATTCGGGTTACCTTGGAATCAAGCCTTATTTTGTGTGCCCTAGAAAAGCCACTATTTGGGTATGTAAACATTTTACAACGTCTCTGCATGGTTTAATATTGACAAAATGGTTTAATAATGACAAAACTACTTTTTTCAGAGCCTCTCCATGTCTGATTGGATAAATACTTTTACCGTTGTGGACAATGGAGGGGATTGTATATTTAGTTTGCTTCCTGAAATGGACATGGACCCTAACACTATCAGACGACGGAGATATGTATGATTCTTTAACACTATCTGAATTCTCACTTATGCAAACTTGAAATTTAACATTGACTATTTTGCTCTGCCCATGTAGTCTGTGTACAGGACTGACATGGTCCAGTTTCAACCTGGTCAGAGGCCTGGAGATGAGGAACAGGAAGAGGAGGAAGTGGAAAATGCTGCAAGTAATCCTAGAAAGGAGCCACTGAGTTACAAAGAAGCAATCAGAAAGTACTATCTTCACTTTCATGACTTGGACCTGGTGAGAAACTCAAAACGATTACTTTAAAATGACTTATCCGCAGTCAGTTTAATTAACATTGAGCAGCTTTCTTCGTGACAAGCTTAGGAAATTATGTAGGAAATCAGATTTTGAGAGTATTGATCTTTTGTTGCCACGTTTAATTTTTACCAGAGCTCTGCACACTTTTATCCAAAGCAACTTTCACTGCATTCATATATTTTTTTAGTGGTGTCAAAATTATCGTGTTAACGCATGTAATAAATTTTTTCAGATTCATGCGTTAAAAATATATTTTAAGGCAATAATGCAGGGGCTTGGCTAGGATTGGTCACCCCACTCACAACTGCTGCTTCTGTCACTTTTTCTCTTGACAAGAAGTGCATTTATTCAGTTGCAGAACGTCTTTACTACCAAATCAAATGGGAGACATTTCAGACACGCGTTCCACCTCACTTCAGTGCCAGGCAAACGGTGCTGTGCTTGCAGCGTGCACTCTTCAAATACATGTAATATATTTTATATAAGCTACTGTATATATAAGAACATGTCTTTGAAATGTTCTGGAGCAGCCCAGCGCCGTCTCACTCATCTAACACTCCTGACCTGAAGTGGGTCAGAAAAGGTAAAAAAGAGTTGAGAGTAAATAAAATTTGTGCCAGAACTGCTTTCAGCAGCGGCAGCTCTTAAAGAAATAACAGCCAAAAAAAAACCTATAATAACCAGCTGCTGTGATGTCTATTAATCAAAGGACATAGAAAAAAAGGGGATAGCTTTATGAATTCATCTATATTTAATTTAGAATGTGTCTGATAACTTAAATTTCTGTATATTTCTGCTGAAGTGCACAAGTAAATATGACATTTATTATAATGGGTTATGTGGAGATTGTTTTAAGTTCACTTAAATAAGATTTTTTTTCTTTAGTCTAAATGTTAAAATTGATAGCTCTCGATTACAGTATACTGTAATGTTGAAGACTGTAGTCAATGGTTAAAAATATTTTTGAGAGGTGGGACAATTTTATTAAGAATCGGTATTGGTATTATAATGGTTTTATGTGAAGATTGTTTGGTTTAATGGTTTTATGAGATGCCTTTGTAATGTTGAATGGCTATTCAATGATTAAATAGCTACTAGGGGAAAAAACTATTCCAGAGACATCAGAGTAAT
>JAUMHR010000079.1:14801517-14813772 GCA_032361145.1 Enteromius fasciolatus
TTTATTTCAGTTGAAACAGCTCAGATTTACATTTTAGTCTTGGACTAGGCTTAAGCCTTGTCTGTGAAACCGGGGGTTAAGTTATTAAAAAATACTAATAGACTGTTGCTGAATAAAATTTCTCGGGTGAACGGTTCAAAAAGGTGAAAAAGGTTACACTTCTTCTTATCAAATTGTTCAAGTTTGTGCAAATTAACTTATAGTCCGGCAGAAAATTGCACGGTTAAAAGTCACTTTTGTATGAGTGGTGCCTTGTCTATTGACAACTGAAAATTACATGTCACTCATGTTACCAGGTACTAAAGTAACTCGAAATTTTAAAGTAATAAAGTAATTTTTATATATACACACATATATATATAGAGAGAGAGGGATCTCCTATAGGCATCTAATCCCTTGAAATAGAAGTAGTTAAATGTCCAGCTTAACAGGAATGACTCCCCTAATCACAGTAAATTGTCACTGAGGTCCCTCTAAAAGTACAAGTTTTAATGCAGAGCTTTGGCACATCAACCCCAACGTTATCAAAAATATACTGCTTATGCATTGGTCCTTTCATATTATCATTTTGTTCGCTCTCTCTTGTTTTATAAATGACTGTGATATTCACATTTAAAATATACATTCATTTTATCAAAACAAATAGACAAAATATAGAATTTAAGGAATTTCAGTGAGATGGCGAGGTCCTTAGGTTGATCATTTATAATGACTGGCCATCTAAATCACAGTCACTTAAAAATAAAGAACCAAAAAAAAAGCAACCATGCAAAGCAAACCCTTAAAACTCTTTCACAACGCCACAACAGATCACAATGGCTACATTTTATCAGTACACGCAAGCTTTAAAACACAATAATCATCTGCCAAGTGCGTCTTTTATTAGTCTAAAATCATATTTATCTGTTTATATAAAATCTTCACACATAATGTAAATGAACATTAGTGCACATTTAGGGGCTTTTGAAAATTAGGAATTGAAAGATGAAAAATGTTTTTTAAAAGACATTCAGAAATCTTTTTTATTGAATGTTACTGCCATGACCTCAGTGTTAAACTACAGAGACATGAGAAACGTGTTGCACCACTTGCTGGAATGTCATAGAGTCATTGCGGCAGTGTGGCGGCACCGAGATCAGAGATGGAAATCCTGTGCAAAACGAGTGTGTGTGTGTGAAGCATGCTCGACTTTGAGAAATCAGAGTGACCCACAACAGCATCCCAGCAAGGTGAAGTGTGTAATTTCTGTGCCACGACTAGCGCCATCTAAGGCGGCAAAATTAAAGGGTTAGTTCAGACAAAAATTTTAATTCTGTCATTAATTACTCGCCCTCATGTCATTCCAAACCCAAAAGACCTTTGTTCATCTTGGGAACACATATTAAGATATTGTTGATTATATCAGAGAGCCATCAGACCCTCCATAGACGGCAACACAACTGAAATGATCCAGGTCCAGAAGCGTAGTAAACACACAGGTTGAACAGTCCATGTGACATCAGTGGATCAACTTCAGTTTTGCCACGATACGAGTGCTTTTTTTGCGCAAATAAAACCAAAATAACATAATTAAACTCTACCGTTCTTTCCCCTGACTTGCGCCTTCTGCCATTTTAGAGTATCACAACGCAACTTGTATGCAAGCTTTAACATATTTGACATAATCCGCCTTGTTTACATCTGGGTGAAAGCACGCGCATGTGTGTAATCTGCTGATGTTTACGCTTAGGAAAGCATACGCTTGCGTTGTGATGCTCTCTAAAATGGGAGAGCATCACATAAGTCACGGGAGAAGAATGGATATTTAAATTATGTTCTTTTTGTTTTCTTTTTGCAAAACAAAAGTATTCTCATAGCGTCGCAAAAATGAAATTGAGCCACTGATGTCACATGGACTGTTTTACCGATGTTTTTGCTATGCTTCTGGATCTGGGATCATTTCAGTTGTTACTGTCTATGGAGGGACATATGGCTCTCTTATGTCATCAAAAACATCTTAATTCATGTTCCGAAGATGAACAAAGGTCTTAGGGGTTTGCAACGACATGAAGGTGAGTTATTAATGACAGATTTTCATTTTTTAGTGAACAAACAGGTTTTTCTTCCACTTTTTAAAATTGGCTAGGTTTAGAATAGAATATTTATTAGTGTATATTCTACAGTCTAAATCAGCTGGTGTGTAAAATAATCTTTAGGCAAATTAGGCAAAAATTATCAAAATGATAGTTGATATGGCTGCCACATTGTTCATCACATTGGATGCAAAGTCAGTTTGATTGCGTTAATGCTGGGGAACAGTATAGTTCTGTTGTATACTGCACATTTTGCCAATATAGCACATCACAATACTCTATACATCCAGAAATAAGTTAGTTAGGATATTAGCACTACATTTACCATCTAGATATGGCATAAAATTGCATTTCATATCACTTTTGACAGACAACATTTCCTTGAATCCTAATTTGATCAGACTATTTTAATTACGCAATTTTATTAATATTTTAAAATGCAATTTACTCTTTTGAAGACTTTTTTCATTCAGCTTCACCACCAATGAATGTGTTGGGATATCTTCCCAATGTTTTACTTGTTTAAACCTGGATAGTTACACGCTTCACCTTTAATATCGCTCTTAGGTGTTTAATTCATCAGCCATTTTGTCTCCACTGTTCTTTCAAAGCCACATGAAAACCACAACAGCCCCTTCACTATCGCAGTCAGCGAGGAAGAACCGAGTTAATCACTCGCTTGCTTTTGCAAATTGTACTGTACCATGAGACAAGACATTAGCGAGAGATCGCCAACAAAATCCATAATTACACTTAAGCACAATCTCTTTTTAAGCCCTACAACATCATGCCGCAGTTTGGAGGACATTCACATTGATTAGAGAACCATGCTGACAGCAGACGCAAGGCTGGCTGGGGCATAATAAACCCTATTTTAATTGTTTTTAAGGAAGTCATGTCAATACCCATCTTTTACCCTCCCAAGACCACAGACAGGCAATTACAGTACACTACTGTAATGTACGATGCCAGCCGGCCAAGCAAAACCTCGCGAAGTCACAATAAAAAGGCTCACAGTGATGCCTCCAGGCCTCATATTTATGTGCTGCCGCTCAATTCAGCATACGGTATGTAGAACTAAACATCAACACTTGATTTTAAAGCTGCTACTCCTATAAACCAATGCATTTTGGATGTTGAAGATGCACTTTTAAAGATGGCACCATGTGAAATATTTTTTTTTTCTTTTTTCTTGTTATTCGATAAAAATGCATTTGGCATTATAATGATATGTAGGCTAGATGATACATTTGCACAGTGTTTCCATTTCTGGCTTGGACCCTCAATGAAGCTTAATATGTGTGCATACATTTTATACAGGCAGCCTTCTCTCACCGGTTCGCTTGGAGAACTTATCCCATAGGGTCCTGGCACTGGGAGCAATGGATCATGTCCTCGCAATAAGGCTCCACTTGAATGGTTGTGCTGTAAAAGCCAAATTTGGTCTGGAGGAGTTCGGTGGCTTCCTTTAAGACGATATGAGGGTCAGCATTTTCCTCTGAAATGGGGAAAAAACACGGTTAGTTTCGCCTGTATAGATGCTGCACTTAAAAACTGGGAATTCACGAATTTTGCATTTAATTTCGTGTTTCAACTTATTCTGCCTTCACACAGAATTAAAAAAAATTGACCTTCAGGCAAATATACACTAACTATTATCAAATAATATTAAATAAATAATAAAATATACAATTTTATTTGAACCACAGGGTGATGTAAAAAAATTTAAAATGTAATGTTAATAAACTGAACTAATATTCATATAAAAACATTTAAAAATATATAAATACTGTATTTATATTAAATTAATATTAAAAAAAATAATAAATGACAATAATAAGTAAATATATATATACACACACATTTTTTATATTTATTTTTTTATTGCACACTTAAATATATATACAAATTATGCACTAAATAACATTTCCTGTAGTTGTATCAGCTGTGAAGTAGGTGTTATTAAATAAACTTACCAATAGCTATGTGAACAGACAGCAGACTCTGTCCAAGGGTGAGAGCCCATAGATGTAGGCTATGCATGGCCTTCACTGCTTTCAGAGACAGAAGAACCTCCTTCACTGAATTAAACTCTATTCCTCTGGGTGCCCCTGAACACAGACACATGGCACTGAGTTTACAAGGATAAAGGAAAATCTGTCTGAGAAACTTATGGCTTGTATTTAAAGGTGATGTGTTTGTGATTTTCTTTAAAATATTTAGGACTCTAAGTGGAGGACTAAGTAGAGAATATAAAACCACTTTTATTATTATTTATATTACGCAAAACTTAAACAGAAAAAAGACATTGCATGCATAATTAAAGTGATTAAGAACAGGGTAACTATAAAATTTAATAAAATATTAATGTTAAATTATTAAATGTGAAAATTTACCCTCCATGAGAATACGGAAGACATCTCTCAGGATGGTAATTGTGGTGCCCAGGACGAACACGGAGAAGAGGAAAGTGCAAATGGGATCGGCTACTTTGTATTCTGGCTGCGATAGAAGGTGGAAAGAGAGTAGAGGGTACTGATGCATTAAAGAGAAAAATCAGATGGTTCTTCGCAAAGTGTCAAATTGAATTAGACTACGAATATCACAAGAAACATTCTCCACTCAAGTGCTTTTAAGAGTCATGGAAAGAATTCAGAGTCTATTCCTTTCAATATAATTAAATGTGATGACATAAAAAAGAGCGTATACACTACTGTCCAAAAATTGAGGATCTGTAAGATTTTTGAGTTTATAATTGTGATGCCAAAACAGAAATTTCCTACTCGATCTCATGAATGTGTGTATAAATAGTACTCCAAATGAAAACGAAAACTTCTGGTACAGATATACAAAAATGGACTTAAAATGTACGTAAAAAAACCTCACTATCATATGCACGACAATACATTTTATATCATATGCATGCAAAAACTGCGTGTGCATGTCATATATATATGCCAAAATCGATTTTTTTTTTCATATAAATACCATGAGTTTTTTATTTTATTTTTATAAAAAAATGTATACGCATTTTCCTGAGACTGGGCTGAAATGTCACACAATGCTTCAGAAATGCGTTATTATCATTGCTGAAAACAGTGCTGCTGCTTAATTATTTTAAGAGAGACTGTGATACATATCAAAAGTTCAAAAGAACAGCATGTAAATATATTTATAATGGAATCTATTACATTTATCAGTATTATAGACATATTTACTGTTTTACTTTTGAATGTAATATAAAAATGTAATAAAATGTTTCAATGTAATATAAATAATATTTAATGTGTTCAATGCATTTTGTCTTTCCAAAAAGTCTCACTGACTTTGAACAAGCGTAAATAATCAGAATAGAAATAAAATATACAGTAAATATAAATGTATTTCATTAAACACGCTCATGCCATTAAATAAGACAACATAATTTCAATCAATGCAACTGACTTTATTTACTTTTATAAATGACTCTACTAAAAAAATACTGCTTGCAAAGCAAACAGCTTCCATTAACGACACAGATTACTCTGATTCATTGGCACACGGAAGTTAATTGAATCGAATGCCATTTTATATTGAGCTTTGAGGGTTTGAAAGAGGTAAGACACATTTTTAGGATAACTCTTCATGTCAGTGTTTATTTACCCTGAAGTAGATAATGATGGCGGCCACCATCACTCCAAAGCTCTGTAAGAGATCCCCCAAAACATGAATAAATGCTGCTCTGACACTGGTGTTCCCATGATTACCCAGGAGGCTGTGGGAGTGGCCATGGCCGACAGGGCTCATCCCATTCTCATCAATCTTGTGGTAGCCTGAACCGTGACTGTGGAAGGTTGTGGAATGGTGTAGAATATAGGCCATTCTGGAATATAAACAACAATGCACCCAAAAGCATATCAATTTTAACAAAATTCTAGTTTTACTATTTCTTTTTTTTTTTTTTTTTATGTCTGTACATTCCACAATTGCTAATGAAATATCTGTATTTTGACTTTATTTCTAATAATTGATATTCTATATATAATATACATAGATAAAGTTTGATGACAGATTTTGACAAAGCTTTGTTTGAAGGTTTCTAGCACGATTTAGCACATTGCATGTTTTAGTGTATTGCTAACATGAGTCTTAGAAAAAGCAGTAACTGCATCTTCGATAGATTTGTCAGGCAAGAAACAAACTATTATAGCTTCTTCTAATTCCGGTGTTCGTTTACTCACACGATGTTGACCACAACTGCACAACCTGAAGTGATGAGCATCACATGGCCTTCTATTTCATAATCATTTTTTACTATCCTCTCAATGGCAAGATACACCAGCACCCCAGTCACAATCCAGATGGACATCACCGATATCAGGGCTCCCAGAATCTCTGAGATGTTCATTTGAGACAAATATGTTTTAGCATCTGCAACTAGAACGTAAAGTTTAATTGTTTGGATTGAGATGGACACTCTTGGATGGACTAACCTGATCTGTGCCAGCCAAAGTTCATTATCTTGGTTGGTGGTCTTGAAGAGATCCACAAGGAGAAAAGACTGACCATCATACTGCCAAAATCTGTCAGAAGGTGGGCTGCATCGGTCATAATGGCCAAGCTGTGTGCTAGATAACCACCTGCATCACAGCAGAGAAAAAGGAAGAAATATTTTTACAGAGATTTCACTTTTGAAACGTGCAGTAATTACAGGGTTGTAGAAATGCATGTAGAGGCATGTATTGCCAATGAGCCTGGGTTGATTTTTGGTTTCCCAAAGAATCTTTCAGTGAACAGTTCTTAAAAGAAAAAATTGTAAAAGTGCAGATAGAGATGATTTGCTTTTATAATCCACCATAGAGCATTCACTGTAAATGTTATTCATTGTGAAATGTCTTCATTTTATTATACTCTGAAAACATTACTGGAGTGAGGCACAAATAACTAAGAAAGCTAACACAGCATAAATCGTTTGTAGAAAGAAGAGAGAATGACTCATAATTCTTTTAAAGTGTACTTGGATTGTGATGCTGACGTGAACAAAAAAAAGTGCTGTACAGGCTGAACAAAACACAGAAAAGCCTGCTTATCGCAGTTAATGTGAGTCAAGGACTGGTTTTGATTCAGCAATTTTTAAGCAATTTTGTGCTACAATGACAAATTGCTTAATCTTGGCTTAAAACTTGGCTGTGAAATGCAATCAGAGCATTTATTCTGAGGAGAACAACTTTGGCATTCAAAGACAAAGCAAAATAAATGGCTTGCATTGACATTTTATATACAGTAGGCTGTAGACAAATGTTAATGCAAGCCATCAAATACTGTACATCACAGTAATCCACATGACTCCAGTCCATCAATTTGATGAAGCTGCATGTTTGTGTTTTAACTTTAAAAAAAAATCGCTTCTAGGCAAAATTAGTCCATAATCTATAACATTTCCTCCTGTGAAGAAGTGCATCCTCTGTTGTCCTCTCACAATCAAATCTCTCCATCATATCAGTGTTATAATGATTTCAGAGCTTGAATTTGTGCATGTTTCTCTCCTGATTCAGTCTCACTGGAGAAAGCAATGTTATGACGCAATGTCAATGACGGATTTGTGTATTAATGTGGTTGTGTGGATTATTATCGCCGGCTATTTTGATGTTTTTAACAGCTGTTTGGATTCCTTCTGACGGCACCCATTCACTGAAGAGGATCCAGTGGTGCACAACATAATGCTGCAAATCTGTTCCGATGAAGAAAAGTCATCTACATCTTGGATGGCTTTAGGGTATGTAAATTTTCAGCAAACATTGCCTTAACTTTGATGTACTTTTAATGTCGTCTTTTACATTCATGAAAAGTAATGTTAGATTTATGCTAATTTTGGCTTTTTCGTATTAGTTAACTTTATACTTTTCCCATAAAGGCAAAATATTCTTACCTATAACTTCTCCAATCATGAAAACCAGACAGACTATGGAGGCGATGTACAGCTTCTTCTTTGCAATGAGTTTTTCATGGCTATCGAATGCTGCTTTTTTTCCATGGCAATGAGTTCCAACGGGCCTCTTCAGCTCGATAGCACCAGCCATATCACCATTTCCCAAAGGTAAGTTTGGACAGCTTTCTTTGGAACCTGAGAACTCACTGTAAAACAATGTGCAGTGTGCACCATTATAAATCAGCCTTCACACTAACACTATGATACCTGGTCTTGGTTATGTCTTATCAGAGAGTAATAGGAATAAAATGTGTAAACATCATATCATGTAAACCGTGGCCCAAAATGCTGGGATAGACTGCAGCATTCTTTTGACCCTAACAGATATATGTGTGTGTGTGTGTGTGTGTGTGTGTATATATATATATATATATATAAATAATTTTTAATTTTTTTATATATAAAAATATATATTTAATTTATCTATATATTATATATAAAAGTATAATGTTTAAGTGCTTTGTAAAAAGAAAATATTGTGTGTACATACACAACTCATGTCATGGGGACCCAGATCAGTCTGAGTTTAAATCTGCTGACATGGTCGGTCCCTTCTGTCTTGTGTGTTGATGAGAGAGACGCTATGATGGGGCTAATGGGGCGGAAAGCGCAATCTCGGTGCGCATGAGATAACCGGAGTACTGCATGAGGCGCGCACGAGCGCTGCTGCTGAACAGAGGCAGTCGAGTGGAACACGGCGTCTGTTTAATCACCCCACCGGGACACAGACACCGTACACTGGATGAGACGTTTTTTTCTTTTGTGCAGACATCGACCAGCAAACATACCTACAACACATTTGTTCTAATCCCACGACGCTATGAAATCGAGCCTGCTCTGTATATTGACAGAATCAAAATAAATTTGCAGCGTTAAGTATTATGAATATACAACAACAGGCATGATGTAATTGTTGTAAAAATTCGGAAGTGTGCAGACGTTATTTATTTGCATGAGAAATGTGAATGGAAAAACTTGCCTAAAAATAAAAAAAAAATGTCTCCGTTATAATAATAATAATACCAATACTAACAAAAACATTAACCTTATTGTATTACGTTCTTCAAAGTAGCGAACTCTATAAATGTGGGTTTAGTAAATAAAGAAATAACAGTAAAATTGCAACAGTCGCTCTTTTGAAAGTAAAACCACAAGACACCTTATCTTTTACGGTTCCTAATTATATTGATTAGCCTTTACGTTTCGTCTCATTTTGTAATCTTATTACTTTGTTTATTTTTTTATAATATTTTATATGCGACCTATTTAGTTTTACTTAGTTTTGTGGTGCTTTGGGTTTAATTTTTAAATGCACATTATTCCTGCTTGAATAAGTTAGCATTATTAACTATAAATTAATTAATTCAGTTTTGTTATTATAGAACTAATGCAGGATGACAACCTAATTGTCGAAATCTTTAACATCTTATCGATAATATAGCTGGTAATAGTGACCCCTGTAAACCTCACAGTATTTTATTATTGTTACTTATTTATTTTTATTTCTGGCAACCCAGCTGGCATGCAAGTTTAACAGCATTTATTACGTTTTAATAAGATATGATCCCTCCTCCAATGTGTTGGCTTTTCCTGTATTTATTAAATGCATAATGCTGTTTAGTACAGTGCATATGGAGATGTTTCCAGTTTCGGCAGAAGGTTTTCGGCTGAAAGTTTTGTGGCAGTACATCGGAGTCCTGCTTCTAAACACGTCACTGATCAAGACCCTCAAAAAACCCCAGCCTAATATTTAGCTAGTAATAGTTAAAATAGCGAGCTTAACAAGGTCTAATTTTAAATAGCATCTACTTAGGTGCCCATGTCCTTCGAAATTTGTTCAGGTGACCTGTTGTTTTATCACCAGTGTACTATTACTGAAAATACATTTTTGCTAATGCAATATGTCACCAAACTAAACAGATATATGATCGTTTATTTGTCAAAGCCTTTGCCACATCTATGAAAATGTATCCAGAACTTGGTGCTCTCGCCATTTCTCACTCAAGACCACAATCTATCGATAACAGCAGCCTGTTCATTGCCCTCAACCTGAAATGGACTTCCGAGGCAGCTTAAGACTTGTGGTAACCATCGCCTACTTTTTACCCTTTCATCGCACAGTTTTAAAGGCTACATATGTTCAGAATAAAACTGCGTAATTGCGCATTTTAAACGTAACATAATCGTATTGTTTCTCGACATCATCCTAAATTCCACGAAAATGTGAGTTATTTCATGCGTCTTTAAAGAAAGGGCTCGAGGTGAGTCACACTATTAACAAAAGCATTAACAAAACTGCCTTTGCATTGAAATGTAAAAACATATTTTCACCTTCTATTTAAAACACATTGTGTAGTTTGTTTCTGATTTGTTTTGTCATTATTTCGTACCTTCATTATTATTATTTACGTACAGTACCCGACTTTTTCATATTTATGCCTGATTCAACATCCAGAGTAAAATATTTCTTCGTATGACGAAACTAAAAAATGTATTACCACAAGGACGCTGCTGATAATTAGGAGTAATTTGGAGCATAATATTTAAATAACATAACATTAACATTTTCTTAAATATGTATATGTTATGCTCTTTTATTCACAGCTGAAGTGAATCTGTCCATGGTGCTGAAACCGCTCTGTTACCTGATTTAGGATCATTTCAGTGGGGCGCGCGGAGGAAGAAAAAGGGTCTATGAAGAATTTGATAATGTTATTATCTGATTAATCTGACTTTTATTACATTAAGAAACACTGGAAAGCTTAACGTATGTAGAATACGTTCATTCTTCTGCTCACTAAACTTTCCTAAGGCCATTGCTCTGAAAGGCTAATGTCCAGTTTAACTCAAGCATAGATATTTGCTTTTGCATATTATTATTTTTAAATAAACATCTCACGCACTGCTTTACAAATACAATTTTTAATGTAAGTGTTTTTTTTAGAATAAACATGGATGGCTTTCATGAGGTAAATGGCGCATATGGCTTTTGAGTTAGTGCACAATGTGTGGAAATATCAGACTCCATCTGTTCTCTGTGACAGGTCTGCAATGTTTGAGAGGATTTTGGAAATATTTAGATATTTATTCTCAATGAGACCTAACTATTTGTAAATTAAAAGAGTTAATGTTTGATTCTTCAGTTTTAAAATTCTATTCATTTATTGTGCACTATCTCCTAAATTATTCTAAGATAAAGATCATTCAAACAGATTAATATCTTTACCTGTTAACTTTTAAGGAGTATATTTTGGCGTTTCTTTCGTTGATGAGATGCGATTTCTCTGAAGACGGTGGAGGATCCATGGTCCTGTACAGCTTCAGTGACCAGTGAAAAAATGTATTTAAAAAAACCGTACAGAATATTAAAATATGCGTTTTTAATTAGACGGCAAAATAATAATTCTTCCCAGCCATTTTCGAAGGATTCAAGAAATTAGTGAATACACTCATGGCATCAAATCCACGGAAAAGAGAAAACAAGCTTGCAGTCAGTAATCCGAGGGAGTCGGCAAACTTGGCTGTGTTTGAGATCGGGTGGATCTGGTGCAGAAGATTCAGCAGTCCGGTCAACTCGTTCAAGAATCTTACTACGGCGAAGGCATGGCTATTAATACTCATAAGCTAAAGGTGGGTTTAGAAAAGCAACGTCATCATTATATATGTAATATTCAAAAGCCAGTCGTTCGCTATTGGACAGCTACCGAGCAACGTCACCGGGACGTAATTAATAATTATGAGCTAATCCTTTGCTGTAGTAAAACTGGCAAAACGTGGCAGCGCGTGTTTTACGTGAATGAATCTGCGTCTGATGGAAATGAATGAGTCTGCTCAAATAATGTGCTGCGCATTTCTGGCTGCAGTGCGAAGGGGTGCACAGGTCTGTAAAACAAATTGACAAGTTCTATTCGTTTTGAGGCGGTTTGGCCGACACAGATGTAGAAAAGACATCATAGCGCAACCAGTGAGTCACATATCGTTTTAAACACCGTTTAAACGCTTAAGCTTAAAATATTAAATTATTAACTAATTGAGAATTTAGCACACACAACTCTGTATAGTTATCTCTTGTGAAGACATGCATTGACTCAATCTGTAGCTCCTGACCTATGGAATGATATTAGACTCAAAATGATTCATAGACGCACGCACAATTATCCATGCGCTACATACATTTAATGCATGCGTCTTATTACAAACACACAAATACCTTTC
>JAUMHR010000079.1:14813872-14824754 GCA_032361145.1 Enteromius fasciolatus
TTTACCCAATTATAACCTGACCCCTAAAACCAAGTCTTGACCCTCAAACAGGTCTTTAAAGGACTCTCAGAAAGTGAGGACCGGCCAAAATGTCCTCACTTTACAAAATTGTTCTCACTCTGATGATCTAAAACTCAGACCAGCCCTCACAAAGATAGCTGTACAAGTACACACACACACCTGTATACCTACCTAAAAACTGAAACAAACTTGCACGCCCCCAGATTTAATTGTTTTTTCAACCTGAAAATACATATTTATACTATATTGTATTATTATTATACAAATATATTATAAAGCAACATATAATTTGTAATTTAAAGGTTGTGACATTTAACATATATAATACTGATATGTAGCATTAAATAACATAAACACAGCATAGATCATTTGTATTTACCACGCGCCACCGCAAGCATGACGCAAACGCACTTCCGGACATGCGTTTTCGCACGTAAGCGGCACACAAACATGGCGATGACAATGAGCCAAAGTGATGTTCAGGTGCAACAGAAAGAAGAAGGAGAAGAGGATGATCAGTCGATGTCCAGATCTGACAGGTGAGCAGATCAAGGTCCTGCTGAGCTCTAACGCGCTGGTGTTATCAGGAAGTGATAAATAAAGAGCAGTGTCGGGTTGATCAGAGGCAACAGTAGCTATCGACGCCAGTGTTTACACAGTTCGGCTGCTACTGTTGATCTTATTTTGACTGGTTTAGATCTAGAGGATAGAGAATGAGCAGAACAGACTCGATTGTGTTTCTGGAGCTGCTGGCGTGGCACATCTACAGCTTACGTCAATGGAGAAGGCATATGAAGAAGCAGTTTCCAGATCATATAGGCTATAAGTTATACAGTATACGGCAGCATAACATGATAATGCTAAAAGTTCATATTGTCCACCTTTGCAAAACATCGATGAGCTCAGTTTGTTGTGTTTATATTAAGCGTAATTGAACAAAAGGTTAAAGTGTGTGTGACAGAAATGGTAAACTACACTACAAGCCAAAAGTTAACATTTTAAGATGTTTAATATTTCTTATGTTTACCTTTTTTCATTTTAAATACAGTAATATTTTATTTATATATATAATATAATATAAAATGAGAATCAGAAGAGCTTGGAGCTTTATTACCACACACACAAGGAATTTGATTTAATGACAGGAGCTTCCAACAATGCAGAAGAAAGTACAGACAGATGATAGAGAAAACAGACATAGGAATAACTTGTGTATATATATATATATATATATATATATATATAAAAACATTGATATAAACACATCAGATCACAGACAATAGAAATTCATGTGAACTAGGCTTAATCCATGTAAGCCTAGTCTGTGAGTCAAAGCAAACATCCTGACCTTTTCAGCACTGCCATTGTGTAATGGACTGTACTTCACTTGTGATTCATCAGCGTCAGTGAGTGTCCAGTGTCTGTCCATGTGATGAGAGCCTTACTCAAATGAGGCTCCAGGTTTGACTGAGCAGATGTGTGGCTTCCTGGACTGGATATAAGACAGTTCTCAGTCCCTCTACCACACTAACAGAAAGCATCATGTGAGCAGCTGTCTGAGGATGTCATAAAGACCCAGATTTCCTCAAGCTCTCTATGAAACAGTGTATTACCATATATACACAATATTCAAATTTTATAGCATTGCTCGGGTCAGATGGGGCCGTTCGTGATTTCAAAGGCATGTCTGATGGCAGCATAGACACTCACACTTACCTTTTCACTCTGTTAGTTAAGTTTTTGTTGATTGTGCTTGTGCGACATTAAAAAAACGTTTGCACGTTCTTTAAGCAAATCCTATTGTGTTTAACATGCATTCATTTATTTTTGTGATAGTGGCGAGGATTCTCTCGACGGCCTTATGAGACAGTCTCTTATGAGATGTCCCTTGACCCCTTCGCTGTCCCCACGGAAACGGACCACCAGCCAAAGCAAAACGGAGCCTCCACTTCTGAGGACGGATAAAAGGACAATCTACACCGCAGGCCGTCCACCCTGGTACAATGTTACTGGGACCACCTTTAAAGAAGCTTTTGTAATAGGCAAGATATATTTGCATTCCTTCTATTTGATTACTGCAAATCAGTCTTATTATGTAAAGGGAAGTGAGTTATTACCTGTTCATTTGATAACAGCTTATTTAAACATTGCACAATAAGACATTTATCAGGAAAGTGGATATAATTAAGGTTTCATATTGTGTTAATGCTTTATTACACTCATAAGAGACTAAGTGATTAGTAAGTTGAACAGTAATGGAAATAAAGCAGCATAATGAGTATACATACAAAAAATTTTTAGACTTGTACAGAATAAATTATTAAATTATGTTTGCAGAATATTGGTGTTGCTTTCTCTAAATTTTATTTGAGTTTATTGAAACCTATTTAAAAAATAAGTAGTCTCATGATTGCCAATGGTGTCGCTAATTATTAAAAAAACTAAAAAAATTATATTAGTGAAATATTATTATAATGTAAAAATATATATTTTTTTAATATATTTAAATTTATTATTTATTTATGTGATACCAATACTTTAGTCTTCGTTATCAGTCAACATTATCCTTCACAAATCATTCTAATATACTTATAATAATATGCAATTTTTTATTCTAAATATTGAAAACATTTACTGCTTATTGTTGTGGTAAATGTGATATTTTGTGATGATTAGAAAGTTCCAAAGAACAGCATTTGATTTCTGAAATAGAAATATTTTGTTTAATTTATTATATATATCAATTTCTTAAAAAACAAACAAACAGTAGTTTATATACCTTAAAGCAAGGTTTAAATCTTTGTATTAAAAAGCCTGAAGGCTTACACTTTCGTTGTGTGTGAGAACATGAGCTCTGAGGTCATTAGTATGCAATCCATTACTCACAAAGAGCCTGTCGTATGGGTTACAATTTCACACTTGGATGTGCTCCAGTCAATTATTCCTGTTAAAAAAAAAAAAAAAAAAGAAGTGTGATGTGGCTGTCGTCCCTGTTCGCTCAGTCAGAGAGAAACTAATAAATCCACCCAAGTGGAATGATCTTCCTTTAACAAAGGTCAGAGGAACAGGGAGGACGCAACAACACTGAAGTGGTCTTAAGTAACTTTAGTCTGTATAACAACAAGAAGCTTTTTGTATTTTATATGGTGTTTCCTTTATGGTCCTTTATTCTGGAGACCTATCTGATACTTAAAGGTTTAGTATCTGAAGATGTAGCCGTCAGCATAATCTGTCACACATCTGCCTTTACAGTCATACAATCTGCTTTTCTTTTCTGATGGGCAGACTTTTTATTTTTGGATATATCCCTTATTTATGGCTGAAAAATGTATTAACCTTTAGATTGCTTAGAATCTGTGAAACTTACTTTTCCCCATAAATTTTGGGCACGGCCGCTTTTAAATGAAGTATGACCATGATAAAATTCATGATTAAAGTCAGGTTTAAGGGAATGATGTCGTAATACATTGAGTATAGTAAATTTTCCAATGCGTTTTCTGATTGAACGGATTCTGGTACTTTCTGAAGTAATATTGTAAATTAAAATGTAAATCAAAAAAAAAAAAAAAGAATACTTTGACTTATGTTTACATTTCTTAACCTTGCAAATGTTAAACTCGTTGTGACAAATAGAAATTTTAGAAATAGACTTTTTGTGCATTTGAACAAGCTGCACCTTCTGTTGTGTCCTGCAGGTCTGTGTGGAGGAAGTGCCTCTGGGAAAACCACTGTGGCCAATAAGATCATAGAGGCTCTTGATGTTCCTTGGGTTGTTCTGCTCTCTATGGACTCCTTCTACAAGGTACTTCACAACTTAAAGAAGACCCAGTCTGAGTAAATCTGCTGAAAATCTACTTTTAAGTGAGGAATTTCACTCCAAATTCAACAACTTGTTTCGTCGGTGATATTATTTCTCCTAGTTGCATTTGCAGACCACTGTACCATTAAAGTACTTCAAATGGAACTTCTTCATGTGTTGAGACCATTGAAGCGTTAACATCGTTTGCTCTCGCCCCTGTTGGATGAGCTGAAACCCTGTGGATACACTCATCAATCCTTATTTGATTTAATGGCACATCCTCCAGCTTATTAGTGGTCTAATTAAGTGCTTCAATCAGTCAATATGTTTCTCTCTATGGTGGGAAGTCAACAGGGCACTTTCATTGAATAGTACCCTTTTCATTGTCAAGCTCCAGAGGGAAGAAGTGTAATCTTTACTGTAATCTTATTCCAACTGTCTTTTCTTCCTGTCTTGCAGGTTTTGAGTAAAGAGGAACAAGAGTTGGCGGCAAGAAACGAGTACAACTTTGATCATCCTGATGCCTTTGATTTTGAACTGCTGGTAACTGTGTTGAGGAAACTGAAAAAGGGCAAAAGCATCAAAGTGCCAGTGTATGACTTTACAAGTCACAGTCGTCGCAAGGAGTGGGTAAGCATGTGTGTGATTGTCTGGTTAGTATGCATGAGTCTGTATAGATCGCTTACTGCCTTGTTTCCGCCTCCAGAAAAAGAAGGTTATGTAGTTTCTGCATTCCTAGCTTTAGCAAGCAAAAATGCCAAAATAACTTGGATGCTCAAAACTTTGGGGAATCTCAGGGGAAATAAACCTACAAATCATTTACTTAAAGGCACAATATGTAAGATTTTTGTAATAAAATATCCAAAAACTACTTGCACAGAGGTATATATTTCATGCAGTTGTGTACTTGCATTATCTCAAAAGTTCTGTAGGATTTGTAAATTCAAAGAAATTTCAGATTTAAATAATGAACCATCCCTGTTCCCCATCAATGATGCAATATCCGCACTATCCTAATGTTAGTTTTTACCTTCCTAACCTGATCATTATACAGTTATTCTCTCTTTATAGATTTAACTCCAAAACTCAACACTCTTACATTGCATTGTTAACTGAGAACAATGTTTATGGTTGCTTTTTTATTCTTTATAGGCAATTTGCAATTTCATGCCTGAAATAAAGCAGTAGCGTTAACTACAGTTACTTTAGACATGATATTTATGTTTCTTTAGGAGCTGCACTGCTTTTATTGTATTCCTAAAATTGAAGGTGCAGCAGGTTTTTTTTTCGTCTGTATTTAAATGGGTTGTAATGTTAAAGAGCGATAAAGGGAGAACTCTCTCTCATGCTGCTGATCAATACCGAATGAGTGGCCATTGACGGGAAGCCTCACGGTAGTGCATCTGTCTTAATGGGATCATGACACCATCAGGGTTCCCCTCATTCTGAAGCAGGGTAGCATGGAGGAAATGCATCACCACACATTTGCTCTCTCTCCCTACACTGCCTCAGTTTATTAAATCATATTCGAAGTACATTATTTAAAGAGGTTTTGTTTGTGCTATAAATAACTATTTGACTATTTCAGTAATTTAAAATTTTCTTGGTAATTCATTTTTATTTTAGATTAGACTGTAACGCCACATTTTCATACAGCGAACATGTTGTTTTTGTCCCCTGTCCTTTAACGTGCTCTGTTTATGTTCTTCTCCACAGAAAACTGTCTACGGGGCCAACGTTGTGATATTTGAAGGAATCTTGGCTTTTGCCAACAAGGAGCTTTTAAAGGTAAGCTCATATCAAGCCTGAACTTGTCACACTGGACATTATATAAAAGTCTCAGCTATCACCTTTAACTGTGGCTTACAATATCTCAAAGGGCTTTCGGTAAAAGATAAAAAGAGAGGAAGAATAATGGAAAGCTTCATAGCCTGAAATATAGAAGAGCATCATGGGAGTCATAAAGCAGTGAGGGAAAAATGGAGTAAAAGATAAGGTCAAATGAAAAGAGAGATAGATTTTTAATGGTAGGAAGAGAAGGGAGGGAATATTGTGTGTTTTATATTCCCACAGATTAGTTATGGATGACAATAAGATGAGAGGTACAGTGATAAACTTTAGTTGTACATTAAAGAAGAAATGCATTACTGAAATCCTGATGGATGCTCTCTGCTATGTCGAGACTGAGGAAAAGTGCAAAAAGTATGGAAAATCTAAAAAAAAATAGGGTTTTAAATTAAAAAAGCAAAATCGAAAGTATGCATGATGGTTTTTAATGTTGCCTTTATACTGATTTAAAAAAAAAAATGGCCTGAGCCTGATGTCTTTACTGTATTATTTCAGTCATGAGATTGTTTTTGAATTGAATTTGAATTGAATTTTTAAAAAGTTTTTGAAATAAAAGTCTCTTATGCTCGCAAAGGCTGCGTTTTATTTAAAACAATAATTATAAAAAAGTTGTATTTGAATATATTTATAAATGTATTTTATTCATGGCAAAGCTGAATTTTTTTTTAAAGTAGCCATTACTTCATATTCTTCAATGTCACATGATCCGTCAGACATCATTCTTTTATACGGATTTGGTGTTTTGATTATTTTAAACAGAAATCTTATAACTTAAGTCATTCTAAATAAAAATATTTTTATTTTATTTTTGTAAATAATTTCTTTTTTAACCCCGTTTTTTTTAACATAAGATTATAAAATTATGTTTTAATGCAAAAATCTTGTTACTTATTAAGTTTTAAAAGCAACAAGAGTTTTGCCTTACAATCTTCATTGGTGGAGGCTTCATAATCATTATGTTTTAAGTTAGACGTCCTTATTTATTCTTTTGAATTTTGGGTGAAATGATCCTGAAAATTTCACAGTCTGGTTTGCCTCTGCCGCTGAGTAATGGATCTTGTCCCGCAGCCCGACCATGGAGATGAGCTTCCCTCTCTGTCTCACTCATATACATAAATACTGGTTAATGGTTAGCTAGATAATGAGTTCTAGTTGTCTCTTCCATCGTTTAAGGGCACAACTGCATCTCTGGATGAAGAACAGCTATGTACAATCTTCTTTCTAATGCCTGGTTCCATAGAAGTCTGTCCTCTGCTTATGTTCTTTTCCTCCTGCATCCTGTTGTTTTCCTCACACAATGAAGATGACTGATTCTTCTCTCTCTCTAATGGTGAAGGTGAAGAGCGGCCACGGGAAGTGAATAGGCGTGTTTATCTACAACTGCATTGACTAGTTCCCATTGCCGGGTTTCGATTCTTCCCTGCGCGAGGTGTCCGGAAATCTATACAAATTAAAATGGGAGTTATTGTGTACGCATTGGCAAAGCAGTTCATCCTGACATGATTTACGAGCGCCATGCAGCAGATGTACTGCAGAACCAATGAAACTCAACAAACGCTAGACGTCGTTGAGCTAATGAATGGATCAGGGTTTTCAGCTTCACTCTTTCTCATTCCAGGACTTTGTGAATACCGTGACAGCTCTCCTCCGTTTTCGTTTCAGGAACGATGAGCTATGACTTCCATTGCTTTAAAACTTGATATACACTTGACCTTTCACCCTCATTCATCTGCGTTTCTTGCACACTTGCACACAAAGTCTTATAAGTTATGCCTCGTCGTGTTGGCAGGGCTGCTGGCACTGCTGTTTAAGGGTGTTGGATTGTTTATCGTTATCCTGAAATTAATGCCTTTGCCATATCATGTCGGCTCACTGAATGATATCCATTTTTAGCGTCAGTGTCAGCACCAGCGGTACATCTTGGCTAGTTGGTGTCACGCTGCACTACATTGCTTTGATTGATCCTGACTTCCCCTTTGCTGAGCAGCTTCTTTTTTTTTTTTTTTTCTTTTTCGTTCGCACCATTGAAAGATCTGATACGTGTTTTCAGTAACAGGAACCGTCTAGTAGTAGATCCTGAACAGATTGTGTCTGCACTGCAAGATTTCATCACTTTGGGCTGGAGAATAATGAGGGCTATTAATCAATGATAAATGTTTCTGTTAAAGTTTTTCTTTTCTCCAAAAAATTTAGATGATTGAAGATGAAGAACTTCACTACTTTTCTGAAGTTTGAGGCTGGTTTATATATATATAATTAAAAATATATATATATATAAATTATTAAAAAAAATAAATAGATATATAATTTATTTATTTATTTATATAAAATGTTTAAAAAAAAGGGCGAAAAATACAGTCAAACTCTGAAATATTATTCAATTTTTCTAAATTAATTTTCTGTTTTAATGTTTTAAAATGTAACTTACTCCTGTGATGGCAAATCTGAATTTCAACCTCATTTCAGTCATTACTTCAGTCTTTAGTGTCACATGATCTCTGAAGTCATTCTAATATGCTGATTTCCTGCTCAAGAAACATAAAATATTAAAAAACTAAAATATTAAACAACTCTGAGTTGTGCTGCTTAATTTTTTTTCCTTCTTTTGGAAACCGTGATACTTTTTTTCCCCTTAGGTTTAAAAGAACAGCATTTATTTTAAGTAGAAATCTTTTGTCGCATTAGAAATGTCTTTACTGTCACTTTACACAAGTTAATACATCCTTAGCTAGGATTTTTATTTTTTTAACCCTAAAGAGGATGCTGGAAAAAAAACACAAAACAACTGCAGCAGAAAGATGTGTATACAAATCATATATTAAGAATTTCATATTAAGCCCTTCAAAGTGCACCATATTTGAATGACACTTGGTTTGCATTATGTATGGTTTGTTAGGATAGGATGATATTTGGCCAAGATACAACCAATTAAAAATCTGTAATCTGAAGGTGCAAAAAAATCTAAATATTAAGAAAATCTGAATATATTTACATTAGGACATTTCCAGATATCTTCATGAACCATGAACTTTACTTTATTTCCTAATGGTTTTCAGCATAAAAGATAAATCAACAGTTTTGCCCCAAACAAAGTATTGTTGGCTATTTCTACAAATATACTTGTTTGACTTATCATTTTGTGGTCCAGGGTCACATTTGTTTTTTGCAGCCTAATGTACACTTTTTGTCTTTGTCTATCATTGTCAGTTTTTTACATTTTGTTGTATTTCTGTTTCGTTGTCTTTCAGCTTCTAGATATGAAGGTGTTTGTAGACACAGACTCAGACATCCGGCTAGTCAGGCGCTTAAAGAGGGACATCACGAATAGAGGGCGTGACATTGCAGGCGTCATTAAACAGTACAACAAATTTGTCAAGCCAGCGTTTGAGCAGTACATCGAACCCACTGTACAGGTTGCAGATATAGTGGTCCCAAGAGGTACGTGAAGTCGGAAAATGGCAAAACTGCCAAACATTTTAAGATATCGGACTACTAAGTGACTGGACTATCTGTCTTTAATATTATTAAGCAACATTTATATACAGAAATATCATTCATAGGTTTAAAAATGTTTCACCTTTTTACGTTTCTGTATAAATAACTGAGACATTATCCAGTTGTAATAGCCCTAAATGCTGTTATGGCAGTAAAAAAATGACCTCTTTAGTTTGTTCAGATTTGTTTTACTTGAAGTTACGGGATTATGTGCTTTATGATAACAGCCCTCTTCCACTGTTTCTCCAGGTGGAGAAAACTTTGTAGCCTTGGATCTGATTGTTCAGCATGTTCACAGTCAGCTGGAAAAGGTATGTAATAAAAATGCCTCGTTCTCATCTGTTTGACACTGAGTGAGAATGAGTAGTTGGTCTGTACATAATGAAGTGCTGAGAATGGCCAACATGCATGCTGTTTCCCTGCTAGATGATCCACATGCTCTTAATACACACACAAATGTTGCATGCGTGTGCATATGAAGCCCATGCCATGGTATAAGTATAATATGCCCTCTGGTGGTCATACTCTATATGTGACACAAGATGTTTTGTTATAAATATTATGTGCATTGGTTCAAACGATAAAAATGCAAGGTCGGTAATATTGATATATTTACTTCTCCTTTATAGTATTATAATAAAAAAAATGCAAATGGATAATATTAATTAAAAAATTCAGATTGAAATGGATGAAATTGATTGGATCTGTGGACATTTTATACCATAAAGTAGTCCAGCCCAATTTTCAGTTTACTACTAAAAAAGTGACTATAGCCTTTTGCCTGCTGGTTGACATTATCCACTTTTTTTCTTTGGAATAACATGCTCTGATGATTCAGACAATGTGCTGAGAAACCAGGCGACAAGCAAATGTGTAGTCAGTTTTGATTTCATGTTGTCTATCGGAGTAATTACAAGAAAGACAAAGGTGTTAACACTAATGAACGTTGGCTGAGTGACACGGATGTATCCCACAAAAAGGGTTTAGTGCCTCTTTGAAATGTAATCATGTTCTGTGCCTGGCAGGCTGAATAAAGTCAGGAATAATCCTGAGGTGGAAAATTCTTTTCTTTTTTTTTTTTACTCATTCAGTCACAGTGAGCAATGATCTTTAGGACTAATGAACCATGTGCTTTTGTGCAAAACATATCATGCTCTAAAGTCACAGGACCGCATTGGATTTGTCATTACAGAGGTCAGATTTGAATGATTTGAACAATTTTCTGTGTTGGGCCCAGTGAGCACTTTGACTGAAAAATCTTCTGTCAGTCAAAGTACTGGAATTCTTTTTTTTTTTTTTTTTTTCAATAAGTGATTGAGGAAATTTAGTTTTGTATAACGTGTGATGTGTGGGTTTTCAATATTGTGTGTGATGGCAATGATGGAATTGACAGTATTTGCTTTATGAGAGGAAAAAAGATAAACCTTGGACTTGCCAACATGGTGGATTCGATAGCAGCCAAATACAAAATGATTTAATGAATGAAATGATAATTCCTGACCAATGCATAAAGCGGTCCACGTTATTTTTTTTGGTTTTTAAATGATCAATTTTTGCATGTATGCACACATACAAATTTGTATTATAACATAACCAATTATTAATATGCAAATTAATATCTAATTTATAACCTTTATGATTAATAATTAGGGCCGGGACTTTAACGCGTTAATTTAGATTAATTAATTACACAAAAAATAACGCGTTAAATTTTTTAAC
>JAUMHR010000079.1:14833274-14844170 GCA_032361145.1 Enteromius fasciolatus
TTTCCTTCGCACCTTCAAGGGGGGCGAATGGGACCGAGCCTCGCTCCGAGCTCTGCCCTCGCTAGGGTTACTATCAGAAGGGCTCGGGGTCCGCCGAGCTCCCGGCTCACTCCCCGGACAGCACGCCAAATTTGCTTATTTAATTTAATGAAGAAGTGCGAATTCCTGAAAGCAATAGTTCACACAAAAATTTAAATGTACTCAATCTTAGATGAGTTCCACCAGTGGATACTTCAGTGAATGGGTGCCGTCAGAATGAGAGTCCAAACAATGATAAAAACATCACAATAATCCACGATCAATCCCTAAAAAAGTCCATTCCCTGTTGGCCTCTCACATCAGATTGTTAGTAACTAGTGATCTGTGTACATTTCTCTCCTGATTCAGAGATGAGAAGTAAGTGTTTGATCACCCATTCACTGCAGAACATCCTTTTGTCAGCAAATGATTAAATACTAAATTTCTCCAATTCTGTTTCAATGAAGAAATAAACTTGTCTCAGTCTTGGATGGCCCAAGTGTGAATTTCAGCAAATTTTCATCTTTGTGTTAACTGCTTCGACAACAACAAAAAAAGGCACACAATGCATCATAATCAAAAGCTATTGTTTTGCAGGTAATTTTGGGGACCGTTACTTTGGAACTGATGCTCCTTCAGACTTTTATGAAAGTGATGAAGGGATGGACTACTGAATATCATTAAGACCTGTATGTGAGTGACTATATCTGCATGCGTTAATCTCATATGATTGTGTTTCCATTGCCCTGCCCTATATACAGTAAGCATAAGCCTTAGCCACCTCTTGCTATCGATCTTGCAATACCACATGCTACAAATGAGCTCAATAAAGGTCAAAGAATCAACTGACCCCCAAACATAGGAGATTACTGCTCGTTAGGTTTTCTTGAAATGCCCACATGGCCATCATAATTTGAAAATGTTTCATTAATACTTGAACTGATAAGAGTGGAATAATTAGGGCACATCAGTTCTTCATAGGTGTGTTTACAGTGGGATACTACCAAACTACCTTGTACTGTATTTCAGTAGTGTAAGTATACAGTTTATAATGTATAAAACACAGTATATATGATTGATTGCAAACACGGCACATACTCAATGTTTGTTAGCTGATTTCATGTTGTCTTGACTTAATTTGCTTTGTATAGCATATATTGCATACATGTGCATTTGAGGTGCTTGACCAAATTGACATCTTATACTAAGTGAAAGAAACATTTCCATGCGCCTGCTTCAGTATAGCCTGCTTTTAATATTGCAGCATTGCTAAAAGCAGCCGTGAAGCCTTGAATAGTAGCTCAAGCACAAAATAGGATTTGGGTCAAACAACGTTGTTTAGTGCAACGCTGCAATTTTACTCATAAACAATACATTTGTTGTTTAGTCTACATTTACGTTGTTGTTTTGGGATTTTTTCCCAATTGATTGTTATTTTGAAGGCGATACAGATGTGAAGTGCCAATCAATATAACAGTCTATTTGATATTGTTTGTATGTGTGTAAAAATGTGGGGAATTTAATGAAATATTGAAAAGGGACTTTTGTTAATATAACATTGAGTTTCAAGTCCAAAGGAATAATTTACCTCGTCACTGGTGCCACTGAGGGCGAACAAAATCAGGTTCATCATTTTTGTTCTGTACTTGAATTTTAAAATGTAGATAAGGTATATTTATTTTTCATTGGTTTAACTGCCATGCGTGATTGAGGAGAGGCAACGACAGATTGATTTGCAATGAAAAAGTTGATAAGCAATTACTGAAGAACATTTGGTAGGTCTTTTAGCAGAAATTAAACCAAAAGAGAGCAAAACAGTGCTGCTTTGGAACTTCCACTGTTATGTATCATCTAATGCTTTTTTTTTTATATATATATATAAATAAACCTGATCAATAATAGTGCCAAAATGCACTTACAGCAACCTTAGATGCACTTAAATTTATGTAAACAATTTGATCACATTTTCCCCTAAAGGGGAGTGTTGCACATTATTTCTGACATTTATTTAAAAAAAAAAACTTTGTCCATTTGATCCCCCTTGACAAAATAAAATAATGAAATTGACTTTTATGTCTTATTCTTTTTGTACAGTGATTTTTATTGCCTGGTTAAAACTATATAGGCAGCAATGTTTTATTATAATTGAAAAATATTTCTCTTTTTAATTTAATTGTCTCTCTCCAGAGATGTGTACTGTAGCTATTTTGTTGTATATGTATGATTTCCCTGGGTTATGTTTACGAGCTCTAGTGTAAGCCATTCCACTTCTGTTTTTCTGTATGTATAAATAGCGCAATAAAATATTTTGTGTCTAAATCTGTCTTAATTATTTCCCCTCAATAAATAATAAATTCTCTAGCGGGGCTTTTATTTTGAAATATTCGTTGTGGCTTAAAAACGTTTACTCGCTGCTTCACACTACTTCATCATGTTATAGTGTTGACTTTGGGGTAAAATGAATTATTTCAAACATCTCTTAGGTTGTCCTGATACCAGTACAGACAAGACTGAGTGATGTTAAACTTCACATCTTCGGAGGTCACTTTCCTTCCTCTTCTGACTTTGGAGTCTTTATAAACGGCATTAATACCGCTTTAATTTCAGCAACGCCAACATCTATATAACACGCACTGTATCACTTCTCTTTGCGTGACAAGGTAAGTTTGGTCTACACTACTGTTAACTTAATTCTCCATGCGGGTTAACTGACTAAGAAAGAGTTATAAAACAAAGTCATTTTAGTTACATAAGCTTGTTAACATGCACTTGAGAAAAGTCAAGGAGACAAATTGGATTAATTAAATGAAAATAAATATATATAGTGGATGACACCTTTTTTATGCCTGCGTTGTGAGAAACAGTTGTCCTTATCCGGTCGTGTAAAACAAAAACGTTTATGTTGAAAAATCATTAACGTATAATTTGTCGCACGCGCCTTTAACCCAAAGCGCGAGACTCTCATCACTAACAGTTATGAGTGAAACTGAAGCTTATAAAACCAGCTTAGTCCACCTGGTACCCTTTGACTTCCATAGTATGGGAAAAAAACACTATGCAAGTCAATGGGGATTAGATAAAGGCGAATTATCCCTTTAAACTATTGACATTTAACAGATGCTATTAATGAGCAGTCAACTAATCACCACATCGACGGAGCAAAATATACCGCTCAACGCTAAATGACTCGTATGAACAGATTCGTCTAATGAATCAAAAATGTACAAAACGAGTTCTGTCGACTTGTGCTGCTGTCAGATTTTGCAACCTTCCCATAAAAACCGGTTGTTGAGCAATTCCAGTGAATCGATTCTTCTTTGAATTTTAGTGAATGATATGTGAGTGAATAAACTAAACTTGGTTAATAACTAGTTACTCAGTAACTAGTTTGGGATCAAATATTGGTATGCATTTGTTGATGAAAATGATGGTGCATAAATTAAAATAAAAAGTTTGATCATTTGTCTGTCAATAACTGCAATTATAATCTAACATTTATATTATTCTTGCTACATGCTAATTATTAACCATTCATCAAATTCGCTTCTATTTTTGCAGCAGTTTTCATTGTAGTAATTTCAATAAACCTGTGTCTTTTTTTTTAGACTTTGTCACATGGCGGGCCTTTGGAGGTCTTATCAGGTGCTGATGGCCAAACATCCATGGACAGTGCAGATTATAACTGCTGGTAAGAGCTACAAACTCTCTCTTTTAGTTCTGTAGTCGATGTTTCCAATTCTCTTTAGGTCAACTCCATCTCAGACGCTACCGATTAAATATTTATCTTTCCTGTTAGCACAATCACTTCTAAACAGAAAGATTGTTTCTGAGCGTCAATAATAGATCAGCAAACAATGCAAGCCTTTCTCAGGAACAATCTGCTTGGCTGTTTGGTTGAACTTTGTCACTGTGGGTTTTACAAGGTGGGGGTAAAGATTAAGGGAGGGGGGTTCTATTTTAGTATGTTGTTTTGGTTATTTAACTGTTGCTTTAAATTGAAACATTACATTTCAACTCAGTGAACCAGGATTGCTCAGATTATGGATTACCTAAAGACACTTAGGCCCGGTTTCACAAACGGGGCTTAGCTTTAGCCAGGACTAGGCATTAGTTAAATTAAGATATTTAAGCAACTTCTACAATATCTTATAAATGCCTTATAAGAAAATATTACAGGTGTGCATCTTAACACAGAACGACACTGACATGTTTTAAGATATGTGAGAGCAAGATATTTTCATCTGAGACACCTCAAACATGCAATTTAGTCTGGGACTAGCTTAAGCCTTGTCTGTAAAACTGGGGGATAGCTTTTACTTGGAAAATAAAATTTTATTTTGATGCAATTACATCATTCTACCAGAAGATGGGAGCACAAAACAACATATTTCTTGTTTTTGTTTCACATTTTCTTTTTGTCAGAACACAGATGATGATGTCTCGGTTTAAGGAGGAATTATTTATCTTTAGAGGTCAGAGGTCAATGTATTATTAAAAAATAATAAATCTTTCAAGCAACCGAGGGAATAGGTTTGTTTAATTAAATAAATAGCATTCTAGTTTAACCTGAGATTTAAATTCTTTCTAAGCAACAGCAGGCACAGGAAAAGTTAAGTCTAATTGAAAACAATCATCAATTTTTCAGTTCCATTTAGTGAAGCCAGTGGGGCTGAAATTACACACTAGCTTTAAATTCATTTGTAATAACTGTGCATTAACTAATCAGACCCATTTGATGGAATTATTTCCACCTTGTGTAGCATAATGAGTGAATGAGAGTGCATTTTATTGTTAATCAATGAGCCTGCTTAAACAAGCTGCTGGGTGTATTGTGAGTCACACAAACTGTAGCATTAGGATTCATTAGTACTTGGCTAGACTGGCACTGACAACTTGGCCAAAATGCTTAAAATCACCAGTGGCCTCATGTGCTGAGCGGTTGAGGGTGCAAGTTTATGTAATCAAGATTACAGACATGAGCTATGATTCATCGCCTTTGTTTTCCACATGAGAAAGAGGACTTGAATATTTATAGAAACTTTAGCCCTGTGGGTATAGGTTTAATATTAGACAGCAAGATGCTTTAAACAAGAGGGAAGCTGGGTTATTTCAAAATTAAATAATAATACCTTGATGTTTTCTCAGTGATGTGGTCCAGCGTTTATTCTCAGAGCAAGGGACGTGATCTTACCTTCAAATAAATTGAATGCAATAAAACCTGGCATTTTCGGGCAATGTGGAAAAACGTCAAGTTCAAGGTTAAGTGGGTTTTGTCCCCCCAAAGTATGCCAGTTTAATATAAAGAGGCTATTTGTACTATTTGTAGCCCGTTTTATCATCTTGACCAACCAATGGTGTGAGTTTAGGGAGGGACTGTCTGTTTGTCCAACCAATGGTAAACAGGAAAACTATTTGAAAAGAGTAATTTATTGTTATACATTTAATTATATATTTACTTTTATTATTATACATTTAATTTGTAAAAAAATAAAAATAAATGAATAAATCACAAATACACTACTATTTAAAATGTAGTGTGTTTTAATATTTTGGAAGTATATTACGCTCACTAAGGCTGCATTTATTAAATCAGTTTTACAGTTATATTTTTAATGTAATTTATTACTGTAATGGCAAAGCATCATTATGAATTTTCAGCATCATTACTCTTCAGTGTCACACGATGCTTCAGAAATCATTTTAACATGCAGTTTCTGTGCTTCAGAAATATTTCTGTTAAAACAGTTTTGCTGTTTTAAAGTTCAAAAGAGCAGTACTTATTTAAAATATTTCTTGCTGATTTTATTTCTCGTCAAAACAATAATTGTTTGATTAAAAATAAAAGGGTGTATGCACAGTCCCACTAACAACTGCATGCAAACTGTAGTTAATTATTGTAATCAAAAGCTTTTCACCGTGTTTTAGTTCTTCCTGTGAAATGATGTGTTGATGTTCACTTGGACTGAACTTATATTAAGTACATTAAGATTTGAAATCTCACTAAAATTGATAAATTCTTTGTGAAATCCACTTTATCATACAGAATGTATCCATTATTTTTGCCATTTTGTTTTTTGCCACTAGCGGTGTAAAAATGACACCCTTCAGCTTTAACTGATGCATTTGGTTGAAGTGATAAATGGATTTATGTATAACAGGTAGAGATGTGAAGAGGAAGAGATTAATGAGCGAATGAATAAGTGAATGGATGGAGGGGATGAAGGCACTACATTTCCGTTTTCAAGTCATTAACGATGCATTAACCCCATAATCTGAGCTAAATGTAGAACCCGAAAAAATCAATGTCATCCAAAGAGGGCAAATCTGAACGAATGAGGCTTGAGTATGTTTATTGTAACGCAGGTAAGCCATGTCACACCGGTCTCATCAGCTAAATGGGTTGGGTTGCCGTAGCCTGCCCGCTGGTCTCTGTGGAGAACGTGCTGGCTGCTGATAGATCCCTGCCAAATTGATCACAGATAATTTCACTAAGCGCAAGGTGCGTCAATCAGAGCTGTTCTTCCCTGGAGACACTGCCTCAAGGACAGACGGTGGGAAGTATTGTGCTGACATCAGCATATTTCAAGATGCATTTAACACAGATGAGTGCCATACTCCAGTTGGCATGAGGTATGGGGCAGATTGCAGCTGAGTGTGTGGTAAATTGCATTTTATTTGGCACAGCATAATGACAGGTAACCATGTTTATGGTTGGATGGGGTCGTTATCTTTGTTAATATAGATAAGTGGTCATTTTTTCCTTCTCTGAAATGTTTTTTTTTTATTAATGTAATCAGAGACACGGACAACTTAGCCAAAATGTAGAAGTTTAAGGCACCTATTTTTCATGGTTTTGGGTCCAAAGATGATACCAAATTATTATATAAAAAATCTATTTCAAATTCTATTTCAAACTTTGTATTCATTCGGGTATCCTAAAAATCTATCATGGTTTCCACCTAAATACATAAATAAAGGTAGCCTGAGCCTGTCTGTACTTCCTTTGACGCTACATTCACTTCACGAGGAAAGTTCTGGCCAAGCTGCCGTTTTAGATCATTTCAGAGTCCCAAAAAAGTGTGAACCAATGAGAAACGAGCTCCCGCCCTCCCGGCACGACTGAGGCGGGTGTAACGCGATGACGCAGCAGTTCTGCTTTTAAACATGGAGCATGTACCGAGCAGCAACAATCGTTCGACTCTGCTGTTGCAGCCGGTTTGAGAAATTTTCATGATAGGTTTTCTTTGAAAACAGAGCAGAAGTAATTGAAGTAAGTAAAGACGTTTTCCTAGTGCTTTAATAAAGCTAGCTACAATTGGTTAGGGTGTCTTCAAGTTCCGTCGCTACGCATACTGTACGTCATCAGAATAAGCGGTCTGATTGGTTGTAGATTCGTCCAGTAGTATACAGAGGCATCTGATGGACGCAGGTTAAGCCCGCCTCCCAGATGGCGGGTAGTAAGGTCCCTTGGCCAGACTAAGCTCCTATGAGCTTTAAAGTCGCGGAAGCCAGGCTAAAATAAAAGAATAGTTCACCCCCAAAAAAAAATTTGCTGAAATATTGCTCACCATCAGATCATCCAAAATTTAGATTTGTTTGTTTGTTTCTTAATCATATCAGATTTGAAGAAACTTAGCATTAGATAACATTAGATCATCAATGAATCCATAACAATGAATTTGTGTATTACAAATATACAGTTTTTGTTGTTGTTGTTTTTACTTCATAAGGTGTTTAATGGTTGGGTCGATTATTCTGATGTTTTTATCAGATGTTTGGACTGTCATTCTAATGGCACCCATTCACTGATGGTGAGCAAATATTCTTTGTGTGTGTGTGTGTGTCTTTAAGCCACACAACTGTTGATTATGCATTGATAATAGCAGTATTGACTTCTGGAAACTTAATATTGTCATCACATAAATAAAGTGTATAAAGTGTCATTGTAATCAGAGACATAATATGACTTCAACCACCTGTTTTCAGAATCCGAAGATAAAAACCAATGTAAAAAGGTCTTCTTAGGACAGTCTGTTCTTAATGGATGTTTTAAGAGTTTACTCTTCGTTGCTTCTCAGCCTGTTAACGTCAAGTTAAACCAAGAAGTGGAAAACATAAGTGTTTATTTTCACCTCACAGCATGCTGTTAGCTCTCACTCAGCCTTTGCCCTCCCGTCCGCCTGGTTCTGCCTACCATGATCAATAAGCCGGTGCTGTTTTGATAAGATGACCCAGTAAAAGCATGGCAAAGGTTCCTGGCTTTTTCCAGTCTGCTATACTGGATTATTAGTCTTTCCTTGACATTTTATGAAAAGGTTAGGTCACTTAAAAGGGGCTACGTTGCTTCGCCGGGCTCTGTCGTGAAGGCAGAATGTCCTTTGTAAACCATGATATTTGGGCAAGTGCGAGGAAGCAGCTGTCCTCTAAATTTAAAGGCAGTTGCATTTTTTATTTTTTTTTATGTGTGGCTCCATTTCTTCTCCCTGGCGGCTCTGTATTTGGCTGTATTTGACTATTAAGAATCCTGCTATTTAGCCAGTCAAGGTGCAGCATAATGAGTAACAGACACTGCCTGTGTTTAGAAATCAGGGGTGTTGATGTAGAAACACTGTTGTTGTCGCCGTAAAAAGCTTTACTTTATATAGTGTCATTAGATATAGTGTAAGTTAGGCATGCACTAGTATGAAAATTCAGAAATTTAACAATATTTATGATACGGCTGAGAAGTGATATGATAGATAGATAATATATTTGTTTTTTCAGAAAATGCTATTTAAATTGTGGGAAATGCTGATAAAATGTGATCAGGTTACAGAGGCCTCCAAAAGCTCATTTAAAACTCTATGGCCCGGTTTCACAAACAGGGCTTAGCTTAAGCCAGGACTAGGCATTATCTAAAATAAGATATTTAAGCAACTTTTACAAAAATGCCTTATTAGAAAGTATTACAGGGGAGCATCTTAACACAGAACAATAACACTGACATGTTTTAAGATATGTCAGAGCAAGATATTTGCATCTGAAACAGCTCAAACATACAATTTAGTCTGGGACTAGCTTAAGCCTTGTCTGTGAAACTGGGGGTGTAAGTATTTGCTGATACCAGTGTATTCATTTGTAATTTTGGTTCTATTGTACCTGTGTGAAATGCAGAAAGTATTTTATTATCCCTTCTTAACTTCAAAGGTTTGCAAACTTGCGGCTTACTCTGGGCTTTCTGTGAACTCTGTGGTATTTCGGAAGAAACAGATAATCTCGAAGCAGTGTTAGTCTCACAAACCCACTGCTGGTACCATCAGTCCAGTGCCTGTGTACACTTAGTCATGTCATAACACTGAGTCACTGCTTCAGTGTTTGTGGAGAAGCACAAGGACGATGCTCAGAAGTCGTCGTAGTTTGTAAAATTTGATCGGAGAGGCCTGCACCGCGCTTCTCTCACAGATAAAAAAAAAAGGCTTCACCCGCTGTGTTTGTGTGGGGTTGAGTGAGAGCATGACACAGTCTTTCTGTTGGTGGATCACCCCGCTGTGCTCGTTAACAACCTGCTGGAGAGAGACCAGAGTTCCCAGCATCCTCCTCTCTGAGGCATTTCATCTCACACCGCCCTCCTGCTATGGCATGCTGGGTACAATAGCGGCTTCTGTCCAGCTCGCCATGTGTTTTGAACACAGATATCTTATTGTAGTGTGTGCTTTTTTTTGGCCCTTATTATTTTGGAGTGCTTGTTAATGCCCCATATTTTTGTTTTTAGTTTAGGGTAATTTTGTTTGTCTTTCTGTTCTTTCATTGTATATGTTTTTATATCCTTTACTATATTTATCTTGTTAAAATGTGCAATTTCGGTGCTATAACATCCCAATAGAATAGAATTATAGAATTATTAAATATACCCTGCCCATAAAGTTTTTTACTAATGAGATTAAGTAATGTTTAAACTATTAAAACAACTCGATTACCTAGTGGCATGTTGTAGTTTTGTTAAAATAGTTCAATTAATGAATGATTATTATAATTCCGCTTATTATTATGCATGATTATTCCTCTTTTAGTTTATTGTTTTTAAAATGTCAAAATATTTTGAATGATTGGTTTTTATGATGTCGTCAATATCACCTCCTCTGTGTCAGTGTGGACATTTTTCCTTCAAAAAAGCTGTTTTTTGATTCTTGAATATAGAATAGAGACCTTGATTATAGCTTTATCATGCTTGTTTTTTTATGGCTTTTAAGATGAAAGTAAATGTAAAAAGTGTGCTCACAAAACAGTAAAGGGGGGGAAAGAGGAAAGAAATCTTTGTGATGAGTTCCATTGGTTTTCGTTTTTTTATTGAGGTTTGTATTCATTTTGGTTTTCCGATACATGTCAATACGCAGTGTTTATGCACGCATGCATAATGCATGGCTCTGTTTGCTGCCCTCACAGCTTTGACTGCAGACGATCGAAATGTGTGTGAAGAGAAAGGAGACCTGTGACATTTCCAGCAGTTGGGAGGAAACAGCTCTGTCAATGTGATTGGCACACTGTGTGTGTGTGCGTGTGCGTGCACAAGTGATGAGCTGCAGTCCATCTAAAGCTTTCCATCACTCATATTCAACAGCTTCTGTTCATTCAGTTTCCTCAAGGATAAATGGATACACACACATTCTTGCACACACACTTTCAGTCTCTAGGGTCTTGGCAGGTCTCTCATAGTTTCATCTTTTATTTTTTACTTTGAAATTAATTTATACATGCATTTATTTACATAGTGCCCATGGATCGTGCTAAAGTCTGAAGGCTTCTCAAGTTGGTCTGTAAGAGGGAACATATTTGGTTTTAGTGACAGTTTTCACTTACATATATATATATATATATATATATATATATATATATATAAAA
>JAUMHR010000079.1:14854620-14869177 GCA_032361145.1 Enteromius fasciolatus
TTCATTCATTCATTCATGTTCTATTTAATGCAACATCTCTTTATTTCTCCAGCTTTGGCCTCCGGTGCAGATCGCCAATTTTTATTTCATCCCTCTCCACCATAGGTAAAGCTCCGGTTTTAAAAGCCACCCTTTTTAGCCTCAAAAGTCAAGTGATCATTGATAATGATAATGCGTCCATTGCAGCAGGGCACTAATCCAGCAGGGCGTCACTGGGAAAAGAACGTACAGGACGTGCCTCAGTGTGAGGCACAACGGCGTTATGAAAGCTTTTTAAAGGAAACGAAGCTGGGAAACTTTTGAAACCTTTTTAATGAGGCTCTTGTTTTCATCTTGACTGTTGGGAGTTTTTAAAGATTTGTTTTTGCGTGCGTGTGTGTTGTTTGATGTTACTGCTTTCTGGCACCTGAACTTCCACACTGGGATTAACAACTAGAGTCAGTCTTTTGATCTATATCCACACACGCACACACACACACACATCTGGATTTGTATTGTTTTCTGTATTTATGTTTGATATTTGCATTTGGTCACATTCATTCTAAATAAATGCTTTCTAATACAGTAATCTGTCCGTGCTTGTGTTTTTCAGATTGGCTGTTGTTCAGATCGTGGCTGTTGCCTGGAACTCTTACCTCTCCTGGAAGGCCAATAAGATATGATGAGATGTTCCAGATTGACCACTACCTCACTACTAGTTTTTTTAACAGTGTAGTAGACTCACACATAGGCGCACAAACTTACAGATGAAGTTTGCACAACAAAGGTCAAAGCTGACAATAACGTAATTCTAACCTTTGCAATTAACGCTTGTAATATTTGTGATTAAAGATTCTGTAAAGAATTCTGTACATTTGATTTCTATGCCTGTATTTGCCAGTGTTCAGATGGTGAATTATGGTGTATTGATCACTAAAAACAGCAGGCCTGTTTGTTACAGGATGTGACTGCATTTTGACTCATTTTTGGTGTCTTCTGTGGTCACTAATTAAGTTCAGGAACGTGCGATTGACAGAGGGGAAGTTATGGGCATTAAATCTTCTACTAGGACGTTACATTAATTAACACAATACAATAAATTGTGTAGAAAATACAGTTTTTTTACAGATGCCAGACCATTAATTAGCTTTTTTTCCCCATGCATTTTACACCTACTTCAAGTGCTGAAACATCATGAAAAATTCAAAGGACATTAAAAAACATCGACACCCTAAATTAAAAACCAAATACCGGAAACTTGATTTACTAGTGGTGAGACAAATTTCTGTAGATCTTTCCATAATCTATGTTCTTCATAAAAACATCACTCATTCCAGAATCTCTTGAAAGACAGTAAATCTATAATCAAATCAAATAGGTCTTATTTTTCTGTCTGAATTTTGTTAACCTATTATCAACTTGTACTTGACATGTATTTAAGCACATTGATGAACTCAGGTGAAATTGGTCTGTATTTTCAAGCACAGTGTTAACCAATCTGCCCTGTTCTTTGCCGCCCTTGCCAATAGGATGCAGGGCGGCTGTTCCTCAGCTTGACTGCAATTCACAGCTTCAGTCTGCAGATCAGCTCTTTGACTGGACAAAGCTGTCACTGGTTAACTAATGGTGTATCTGCTGACTGTCTAGAAAAAATCTAATCACACCTACTACTATTAGCCTCTATATATTTTTATTTCTTCACACTGAGCAGGAAGGTAAAGCCATGTTTAGGATTTTCCTTCGAGAGCGTGTCAGGCTTATATAAATATCTCAGCATGTCCAACTAATGCTTTGTCACTCTGGGGAATTGACGGCTAGCCAGAAACAATAGTCAACAGTGACTAAACCTCTGCACCTGGCTGTTGCTTGCATTTTTCTCAGCCACGCTTTAAAACGTTATAATTTACAGTCAGAAAGCATTTTAATTCATGACGTGGTGTAATTTTATTAATATGTGACCCTGGCCACAAAAGCAGTCTTAAGTCGCTGGGGTTTATTTGTAACAAAATCCAAAAATACATTGCATGGGTAAAAATTGATTTTTTTTTTTTTTATGCCAAAAATCATTAGAAAATTAAGTAAAGATCATGTTCCATGAAGATTTTTTGTAAAATTCCTACTGTAAATATATCAAAATGTCATTTTTGATTTAAAATGCATTGATAAGATATTCATTTGGACAACTTTAAAGGTGATTTGCTCAGTATTTAGATTTTTTTGCACGCTCCGATTCCAGATTTTCAAATAGATGTATCTCGGCCAAATATTGCCCTATCCTAACAAACCATGTATGAATAGAAAGCTTATTGAGCTTTCATATGATCTATTCATCTCAGTTTTGTAAAATTTTACCTTATAACTGGTTTTGTGGTCCAGGGTCACATATTAGTATCAGTATTCCAACTTGAAGTTCTCAAATGTACTTCTAGTGTATACTTCTCATATATATATATATAAATTCTAGATGGATTATTTTTAAATCATTTGTGTGTGTGCCCAATAACAAACCAAAGCCATATTGAAATGTAAGATATGAAACGGAAATCATTTAATAAAATATATGTACAATATTTACAGTTCCCATTGTTGCAGTCTATATATATATATAATGTATGTGTGAGCCAACCAATGAATGAGTTCTGGTTGCGTCTTGAAGAATTTCAGCACCTTGGACAGAGACGGAGGCTTTCGCGTCCCCGTCGCGCTTCTGCTCTCCTCCAGACCACAAATGAGCAGCCATGCAGAAATCCATCACGACAGCAGCTCCTTAGCTCATTTTGCTCAGGTGCATTTAAAAAAACAAGTGATTTAACAGTCCACGGACCAATAAAAACATTAACCGATTACCTGTCTGTTACAACTTCGGATATGTTACATTTGAAAGCAAGTTTAGGACTTTGCAACAACATCAACATGATGTTTTCTGATTGAAAACTCCGGAGATATAAAGAAACGTCTCACTTTGTCCTTCGGATCTACAGCTCCTTTACTCCACTCTTCGTTTCAGTTCAGAATTGCCTCATTTACAAGCAGTTTATGCAGCTCGACTGACGTCAATGGAGCGTTGTGTGATGTATATAACCATAGAGCTCCAGGAGCTCCACTCCAGTCTGTCAGCAAACACTCTTCCTTACAAGTACTTTTGAAGCAACAGAAGACGACTGAGTAAGTTACCTTACATGACTTGCTTTCAACTTCTTGACTGAGGCCATTCAAGCTTAGATGCGAGCATGACATTTTGTGTTGATATTGTACAAGACTGTTATTATTGTTCATTGAGTGAGCTGATTGTTCAAAGTCAGGAGTGCATGGCGTCTGATTTCAAGACTCGGTTTATGTAGTTATTAAAGTAGATGAGTGTTGATTCAGTTATATTTAATTAAAATATTTATTACGATAGTGGCATGACTAGTTATTTAAATGCAGAACAGTGGTCATGTTTTACTTTTTTTAAATTAATTAATTTAACATTTATGTTTATAAGTTCAGATGCAAATTATTTTAACTTTTCACCGATTTTATCTGATTTATATATTTATATATATATTGACGTTATTTTTAAATCAATATTTTAATATTGCACATAAAATACTATTTGATATGTACATTATCTAATGCTTAATTGAAAACAACCAACTCCTTTTTTGTGAATAATAATTACAAATACATTTTTATCAATTTCCAAATGTATACTTTTGGTACAATGTTTTTTACTTGAATACATCAAAATAACATTTTAAAATCCTGTACATTTATATTTGCACTTTTGTAATTATTTAAATATCTAAAAATATATTAAACTACTATATAACTATAGGCCTACTTTTACCTCAATTTTGCAATTTTTTATTAGCAAAAGGCCTACTTAGTCACATTTACTTAGAAACATACATTTACGCTACTTTATATAGCTACATGATTTAAAAAAGCATTACATAGTTAATAGCTTTTACTTAATTTAACAAAAATATACGAAACAACTTGATTTCATTATCTGTCATTTTTATTAGCTATTTATATTTTTTAGATAAATGTTAAATATATGTAGGCAACTAATTTGTGTAGCTACTACTGAATTTTGTCACTGGTATCAGCACTAGGCCTGCAGACTATAGAATATTTAATAAAATAAACTTAATATAAAATAACTAATTTAGTAACCTCAAATGTTTATTTTAAATGAACACTTAACAGAAACTTTTGCAGAGTAGTCGTGTACTAAACTTTTGGTTTGGTTTGAACGCGCGCCGCTGTAGTAACACACCTGGCTGTTTCCCTCAGGAAGCGCGCCGCTGTGTCCAGCATGAAGCCCGTCCCTTTGGTCCTGCTGATAACTTCAGTCTTACTGACCACCCACATCCCGCTGAGCACCTGTCGACCCCGCGACCCGAGCCTCATGAACAGCCAGTTAGACGACGTGCTGTTAAACAGGGCAGGAGACGACGCCATGTCCTACCTCTTGGGCGAAAAGCTCCTTCAGTATTTGCAAAGAAACCTCGGAGCGCAGAAGGCAGGCGGTGTCATGCATCTCCCGCACTTCCCCACGGCGCAGCTGCGCTCTCCTCACGAGGACAACAGCTTAGAGGAGCTCACGGAGTTTTCCAAACGGAACGACGATCCTCCGATCTCCATCGACCTCACCTTCCACCTGCTGAGAAACATGATCGAAATGGCGCGGATTGAGAATCAAAGGGAACAAGCGGAACTGAACCGCAAATATCTAGATGAGGTTGGGAAGTAGCTGTAGCTCCACGACGATGCTTTCAATCGGCGAGTAAAGAACAAGCTCAATGCACTCTTTCACACCCCCGAACTCTCGCTAAAGCATGTGACATTCACCGATGCCTCCTGCTGACCCGCACTCTTAGAAATAAAGGTTCTTCAGGTGGTTCCTTGCCACTGCAAAGAACCTCATTCTAGTTCTTGAGAAAAAAATAAGATCCTTCAAATCAGGCTATTCTGCTTTCCAACGTGAAGAACTACAGAGAAAGGTTCACTTGTGGCATCAGTGTTATGTGGAACCTTTATTTTTAAGAGTGGCGTTTATCTGTTCACCAGAAGAGTTTCTGGTGACCTGCTGCTGTCTCCATCACCTCTGGACCGTTTCAGTACCAGGAACCACAAGCAAGAGTCAGACCTACCAGGACCTTAAAACCTTAAAACAAATGATCAGAATGGTTGACGTGTAACCAAATCGAGAAATGAATCAATCTATTGACTTAAGCCCTTCAAGTGTTTATTGGCATCCTATTTACAGTACGCTCTTTAAAAACAAAGGTTCTTAATTGGCATCTGTGGTTCCACAAAGAACATTTAACATCCACGGAATCTTTATAGAGGTTCTTTAGATGATTCAAATGTTCTTTAGAACTGCTCGCTGAAAGGTTCTTCTACGGCATTGCTGTGAAACCCCTCCTTTTGAACCTTTGTTTTTCAAACGTGTATAAACGCAAGAAACATTACTAAACATTACAAACCACGCTAATTAGTATGGAGTATTGAAAGAAAGTAATTCTCCATGAAGAAGGCCATTATAAAGAGTCATTTCTGTACGGCTGGTTTGGTTGCATCCTCTCTCTCTGCCAACTGAAGTGTTGCCATGACATCAAATGCTATACTTTGGTAATATTACCAATATTTACCACACACATAATGCCAGATGCTCACTGTATACTAAGTGCAAATGTATGTTCTCCTCACATGGTGGGAAACAATGATCTGTAGCACTTCAACCAAGAGGCTTGCCCACGTTTTGTGACAATAATGTTGGACAATATTACAAAGTGCTTGAGATATACTGTACATTGTATATTGCTTATCATTATGTAAATTACATATTATATTGCACCTAAATGCATAAACATGACTTTGTATTTTGAACATGAATCTGCAGAAATAAATGAGACTACATGCCTTTTACAAGTAACTGCAAACATGTAAACCTCATTATCACCCATTAAAAGTGGTAATGATCACAGCAGGCACAGCCAGCATCACTGACATTTACACCGGCATCAACGTCACACAGAACGTAAAAACACAAGGGGTGAGTAACAGGTGAAACTGCTGGGCATTCTTTTGAAATGGCTGGAACGGTATTAATCCAAAAAGCTTTTTTTTGCATGTCATTCTACTAGTTGATCTAGGTTGTGATTTATAATTTTTTTTAAAGAAAGGTTGAGTGCATCTGTAGATAAATCTAGAATTATTAGCCTATGTCATACAAGTCATTCACCACTTTTATTAAAAATACGAAGCATTTTTATTTTGAAAAAAAAAAGTGAAAAATACACTATAAAGCTACAAACAAACAAAAATTACAGAAAATAAACATCAAGATTTTACTTGCTAAAAATATATTTTTAAATATATTCAACAAGGAAGCAGTAAATACTTTTATTAAACACTTTTACATTTTTTTTCTATTTATATACAGCTATTTAAATTACATTTTGTAAGATATTACAATAGAAATAATTTCTAAACTGTAATGTTTTACAATATTACTGTATTTTTAATTAAATAAATCAGCCTTAGTGAGCATACAAGACTTTCAAAAACATTACTGATCTCTTTAAATGGTTTTTTGCACACACACATATATATATATTTGAACAAACCAAAAATATTTTTACATTTCTAATATCCTCAGCTCATTGTAAGATTACAAAAATAGCAACATTTGGAACGTAGAAGCTACGAAGAAATTTGTAACTATAGCTCAGAGTTTTAGGACCACAAAACACCAGATGAAAGAAGCTCTTGCCCTGCTGAGAGGATTAAAGAAAACCTCTTCGTAGTCTCTCTCAAGTCAGCACAGAAAATACCCTGGAAATGAAATATAAAACATATGAGTTATGTCTTCTATAATCTTCCACTTACACCGAATCTATTTTAGTCATAAATGGGGCAAGTGGGAGAGGACAGTGTGTGCTTTGCATTGGCAAGAATGTATGTTGACTGAACACTCATATCTTAGGAAGTGCCATTGTGTGAAACTGCATGTTACGTAAACAGTTTGTTTTCCATATCTAAAGCCGTTTAAGCAGAAAACAAAGAAAGCAAACTCTAAATGATATATTAAGATCAAGTCACTGTCATTCCGCAGATTGGCCCTCCATCCTGCTTCTGACACCCCCCAAAGAATCCTCTTATTCTAGGAGGAATGACAGCTTTAAATTACGCGAAGGCCGGTACGTCAGCTTGTGACGCACCACGTCCTCAAAATAAGATCCATCCTCATTCCGAGTGCAAGCAGTCCGTGTTGAGCACATACCCAAACCGAACGACTTCCTCGCTCTCTTTCCCTCCATGAATTGATCAGTGGGCTGACAGCACGAGTGACAAGGTCAGCGTCTGTGAGCACATGTCATATATCTGCGCTGCCATATATCCTAGCCGGTGGCACAGAGACGAGTGGTTATTAAGTAATGGGTGGATGTAGACTGGTGGGGGCGGATGGAAAGTCGCAAGCCGAGGGCCTGCCACTGCGATTTAGCCCTGTTCTCAACACTGCTCTTACTGTACGGACACACGGTCCTGTTAGATCAGTAAAGGACCAGAGCGGAAGCTGCATGCTGTCCTGGCCCACGCTGCCATGATTACCTGAGGTTTCTGACCTTTAAATGAAGTCAAAGGAATGGTTATTTAAAGAAGGTGGGGATAGCCCCTGCAAGACAGGATACCCACCGTTCAAAGAACAGGTTAATCCCTTCTTGTAGTTTGCCACGTAGAAACTAATTTTACGCCTTGTTTGGAAAGTTTTGTGTGTTTATTCATCCACATGTCCCGAATATGACTGATTTCATTACACAAATAAACAAAAATGATAAATTACATAATGAAAGTGAATGGTGATAAGGGCTGAGCTTCAAAAATTACTAAATAAATCAATCGGTCACATCAAATATTGGTCTATTTGTAGTCTAAGTAATCTACTCTAGTTCACTTAAGCCATACGAGGTTTAAATTTAAACTAAAGTTTAAATCAATGCATTTTGACAAGAAAAAGGTGAATTGACTGAGAATTAATAAGAGATGCTGTAGAAATTATGTCTATGAAAAACAACTTACATTTATAAAACAACATATAGTGACTAAATCTAAATCAAATTTCAACATTAAAGGAAAAGTTCAGCCAAAATGAAAATTACATCGTCTTTTACTCACCCTCGAGTAGTTCTAAACCTGTGTGAATTACTTTGTTCTTTGTTTTCCTACTATGTCTGGTTACAAAATCCTATTTAATATATTTAGTAGGGGCGGGCATAGATTATTTTTTTAAATCTAGATTAATCTAGATTAAAATGGCTCATTTGAGATCTGCCAAAGGCATTCAGTATTTGTGTGCTACCTATTATATTTGAGATATCTTTGTGTCGGTTTCAAAATTCAATGCAATAAGATTATTATTTGTCAACACAATGGCCCAGTTTCACAAACACGTCTTAGATTAAACCAGGACTAGGCCTTAGTTAAATTAAGATATTAAAGCATCTTTTACAAAATTTTAAGATATGTCAGAGCAAGATATTTTCAGTAGAAGCAGTTCAAACATGCATTTTAGTCTGGGACTAGCTTAAGACTTGTCTGTGAAACCAGGAGAATATCACATTATCACTCAGTATTACTGCACACGGCTACAATTTAAATCACATTTATTTTGCGCTAAAGGTGAAAGTCACCATGGCTTGTAGTACAGACTCCAACCCAACTTTGTGAATAGATTAACGGCGATATTTTTTTATCACGCGATAAGAGTCTCGCGTTAACGGCCCACCGCTAATATTTAGTCACTATGGGGCAGTTTCCCGAACAGGGTTTAAGACTAGTCCTAGATTAATATAAATGTTAAGAGCTGTCCAAACTGGAAAAAGCTTGCCCTGAAATCTCTTAAAATACACTATTGTCATTGTTTGGTCTTAAAAATGTTCACAGATAATGCATTTTTCTAAGACATGTTTCCAAAAATTCTTAAATGTCCTAAATTAGGAAAGGTCTAGTCCTGGTTTAATCTAATCCCTATCCGGGAAACTATCCCCCAGTTTCACAGACAAGGCTTAAGCTAGTCCCAGACTAAATTGCATATTTGAGCTGTCTCGGATGAAAATATCTTGCTCTGACATATCTTAAAACATGTCAGTGTCATTGTTCTGTGTTACGATGCACACCTGTAATATTTTCTTACAAGGCATTTTTGTAAAAGTTGCTTAAATATCTTAATTTATTTAATGCCTAAACCTGGTTTAAGCTAAGCCCCGTTTGTGAAACCGGGCCTATATGTTTTATAATTTAAACCAAACTTTTCAAAAGTACATTTTGCCATATTTCCTTAGAATAATGTTCTATTTTGTTTTATATACACTGTATGTACATCCTTATTAAATACGTCCAAAGTATTTTATTTTTATAAAAGATATTAAAACAGATCCGAGTGTTCATGATGGCCTTACAGAGGCTTTAGTCAGCGAATCTTTAATAGGGTTTGTTGGAAGATGACAAGCGTACTCAATAACACAATGAGTGTCCATGTTGCCAAGAATCATCACGTCATCAGGATGGGATGTCTGCCACAGTATTAGTTTAACCCTGTAAAGTCTGGTTTACGAAATCATGTTTTTTTAATTAAAAATGTTTGCATTTGTTTTTTGTTAAGTATCAGATTTGATACATAAGTCTTTTTTGTCTCATATAATAAGATATAAGAGAATATAGATATCATACTTGAGGATTAAAATGGCTGAAGACCAAACTGAGCAAAACTATGCAATTTAGCACTGTTGCTGATATTTATATGGCAAAAAACAGCTTGTAATGTACTACTTCAATAAAATGTATATAAATCAGTCAATACTCTTTTTCACCCCCATAATGTCTTAGTAAGATGACATTTCAATGTTTCATTTTATGATTAAGCTCTGTAATTTGCATTGTGGGGGTCACAGCATATAATACGATGCAATGATAATTGACAGATTTGACATGTACCAGGAGGTGGATGTTTTCAGAATTACACTAAAAGGCCTTGTACTTTCTAACAATGTATAAATAAATGACAGAAGGTGGGTAACGAATTATGTACAATACACTTTCAAAAATAAAGGTGCTTGAAAGGTTCTTCACAGAAATATAAGTTCCACAAAGAACCATTCAGTCAAAGGTTCTCTAAAGAACCATGCCTTTCTTACCTTTTTATAATCTGAAGAACCTTCTTTCACCACAAAGAAGCTTTTGTGAAACAGAAAGGTTCTTTAGATGTTAAAGGTTATTTTCAGAAATGTCTAGGGGTTTTAACTCACTGGACCCCATTGGTGTTTGATTCCACAGAAGAGAGAGGTTTGGAACAACAATTCATTTTGGGGTGAATTGTTCCTTTAAGGAAACATCCTCTTTGAAACTAACCTTGGGTTTAAAAATAAGTTATACGCGTCTCCCTGATTCACCAGTCTGACCAGGTGAGGTGGTCAGATCTTCAGGGCCTTCATCACCGCTGTCTTCCCCATCTTCACCTGCAACAAATGTACATGCCTCATTTCCTAAATATACCGCAACGCACCTTCAACTTGCAGACGCAAATAGACATGTATTTGTGACTAAGATGGTGTCGCCATAGCTGTGAAGCCGTTACCTGTTTGGAAGTCGATGCCTCTCAGCGTTTCGGCCACATCGTCCGTGTTGATGATGAAGTGGGCCATGCTCTCGTAGCCCGCCTCCGTCCGTTCAATGTTGGAAGCCTTGGCAGTGTCTGTGATCCTGTCAAGGACAGAGCGGTGGAGTCACGGCGGAGCTCGGACAAATATAAAAGTGACGGATAGCGTTAGGCCGCGCTCTTTCCTGTCGTCTCCCCACGGCTGCTCGTGACGCAGGTGCACGAGACACCACGCGACGTCTCCGCAGGTGGAGAGAAGCATGAAACATAAGACACAGCTAGACAGTGTTGTAAGCGTAAGCATTTTTCTAAATGGTTTGAGGTTTTGGGTGAAAACGTGATGAATGCTGATGCATATGTTATTGTGCACACTGTTAAGTTACACTCTGAACAAGTGAAAGTGTAAAAGTTATTTCTTAGAAGCAACATGTTTATCTAGCAGCATTATCCCTAAAAGGTTTATCCCTATCAATGAGTGATATTATATTTTAGTCTTTTATATATATATATATATATATGTTATTTTTTGACATACATTACAGAGATACAAATGCAAGGTTTGTATTTTTGTATTGTATTTTTTCTTTTCTTTATTATTTGATTTTGCTTATTTTTTATTAATTCTTTTATTAATTAGAGGGGCCTTTTAAAAGCATCTTACTGACTGGAAAATGTTGAGTTTCTGAAGTGTTTAAATTCACTGAAATTATTAAATTACTCACAAAACATGTTCATCGTGTCTACGCAATAAGCATTTGAAGCTTAACTAAATCCAGAAGTGAGCAGAAATTAAATAAATTGTAGCATAAGGCATTTCAAAACATACAGTACGTAATTTTTTTTTCCCACAATACTGAGACAGATGAAAGTTATGAACCAAATCATAATACAGTGGGCTGTTGGGGTGGGAGGCTGGTTGAGTCATTGCCTGTGAGGTTATTAATCATGATTGTTAGTCTTTAGGGGGCATCGGTTATTGATGAAGCACACATGCTGAATATGGTTTAGTTTGAAGGGATAGTTCACATAAAAAAAAATAAAAATTCTGTTATTAAGAAAGTCACAGGTTTGGAATAACATAAGCATGAGAAATTTTTTTTTGGGGGTGAGCTATCCCTTTAAGACACTTCTAAACACATCACTCACGGTAGACTTACTTCTTGAACACTTCCCTTGCGCTCTGTGAACACAGCAAAGAAGAACGCTCATTTTAGGACTAGCAGATTAAAACATAAAACCTGCAGTACTCTTCATCACAGTTTCACCGCGTACACAAAAAAGGGCACATACTAAATCACCAGCACTTGTTACGCAGCCTACTTTGACACTCTGTTTGCGTTGAGAAGTGCTATTTAAAAAAGAACATTGCTGCACCTGAGGCTGCCACTTTATGCTGAAAGCTGTTCCAAAAAAAAAACAATTACACCTCTCCATCACCTTTGTTTAAAGTCTCTTTCTGCGGACCGCAGCTCTCAGCCGTGGTGAAGTATTGACCGTTTGAGCCACTGGTCAAAGGGCAGGGGTCTCCAGCTGTGTGAGGTTCTGCTAATCAATGTCAGCACCCCCTGGGCCTTGTCATTAAAGGATGCTTGAAATGTAGCAACAGGCCCGGTGTCAATCAGCAAACAGCATATGCAAAGACTGGATCATTTGCATCAAGCATCTCTGGGAGGGGGGGCTCTAAAAGCGACAAGCTCTGCTGCCAGCATCCCCGGTGAGGTGTTGCAGCATTAGCTCCACACAGCTCAATAAGACCATGTCAGATGTGCACAAGCACCTGTACTGCTATCGATCACCGGCGCCAGAGGTTTGAGCAAGTCAGACAAATAGAAAAATGCTCAGTCTCAGTCCGCTTTCAAATGAACTACGATGCAGTTCGAATGAAATATTAATGCAACACGGACCAAATGGTACAGATAACTGCCACTATTTGCAAGAATTTTGCGAATAAATCTACTATTTTAATTCATTGCTATTTACATTATAATAAAGGTATGAATAACGGTTCTTTATTGGTATTGATGGTTCCATGAAGAACCTTTACAATTCATGGAATCTTTTCATTGCATAAAATGTTCAATATAGTAAAAAATGATTATTAAAATATTATTTAAAACATTTAACTGATCGAAACGTCAAAAATGGTTCTATGGCATCGCTGCAAAAAAAAAAAAACCTCATTGGAATCTTATTTTTAAGAGTGTAATTAGTCCTAGCATCATAGCACCAGTGTCATGGAGGAGCGCTTGTTGTACCTGCAGGAACATAGCCATTTGAGGTTCTTCCATGGACTGGATGGCGGTCTCTACAAGTTTGACTGACATCTCCAAGTGATCTCCGTGGCGACGGATAAGGGAGCGCACGTGGCCCAGTTTTTGGTCCTGCTCCCGGCCGACAGTCTCTATTAGTTCTCTTTTGCGGTCTTCTAGGATGGCGTAAAGTTCATCAAACTTATCAGAGATGTACTGCATCTGCCGATGACTATTTTCCTACAAAAGATTACCAGTTACTGCTTTAGTTTCAATTAAGAGTAACATTTAAATCATCAATAGTTCTGAATATATGAAAATATTTAAAAATAAAAATTAACTTTAAAACGTTAAACTATTTAAAATGTTTATATTTGATACTTTATCACTGGCTAAGGCTGGACAAAATATACGTACATACATATATATATATATATATATATATATACACACACACAGAGAAGAAATAGAAAGAACATTGCTCAGTGATGTAAAGAACTGTTGAGTGAAGCATCATTTAGCCGCGCTGTATCGTGAACACAACACAGCTTCTGACCAATCCAAATCAAGGAGTGGAACTAACCAATTTTTTAAAAAGGATAAAAACTTTCTCTTTTTCTGATTCTGTTATATACTCTACAACTACAGATGTGTTGACCTTGCTCAACTCTGAACTATGTTTAGTAATAATGAAAATGTTAAAATTTGGTCTTAAAATGGCAAAAAATGGTGAATCAGACAGAGGATTCATCATTATAACTTGAGAGCTGTCCTTTCACACAATATCATAACTGTTGTGGTTTACTGTACCATTTCTTTCTCACCTTGACTGTCCTACAAATATCCTCCATCTGTGAGATCAGGGACTGTGTTCGGTCATTTCCGGCCACCAAGACGGCTATGGCATCACTTAGCTCTGTCTGAGACAAAATGGAGCAGAATATAACTAATTGTGATAGGACCTCATAGAAAATAAAAGAAATGAAAACGCATGACCAATGCGCTCAACGTGTCATCTTTCACAAGAAAGCCATGTCAGACTTGGCTATGCAACTTGTGAGAACCACACTTACAAACAAGAGAACAGCATGTGAGCTAAAGGCCGAGATTGTAAGAATGTTACCAGTCATGACTGATCAAACTTTGCTGATTTGCATTTGAAATGAGTGATTCATTGTTTATAGTGGGCCATGACTAAAAGAGAAAATGTCATTATAGCCACCTGGCAGAAATTATGGCTCTTTTGGGAGCCGGTTTGGGCATCAACCACCCTACGGCCATGGAGCGTACCAAGAGCCACTGAAGTAGATGTACTGTAAGAAGAATGTATTTCCTTCAATAAGAACTGACCTTCAGCATACTCTGCAAATAACAGATCAACATATGGTGTTCCCCATGCACATGCGGATTGCTATTGGGAAAGGCTGGTAGGTTTAGTCATTGTTCATCTGGTAGTTAATAAAAGGGGGCGAGAGAGCTGAGAACATGCAGTTACGAAGGACAAAAATGAGAGACAAAAAAAGTAAAGACCAGAAGAAGCTGCTATGACTCAAACACAACAGGGAGGAGTGACTCATTTCTCAGGGCCGGTTGCACCCTGGTACGAAGACCTTCATTACTAGCCATACCGCAAAAAGTGCAGTAGGTCAAGACCTCAATACCATTAGGTCAAGAACGCATC
>JAUMHR010000079.1:14945383-14956494 GCA_032361145.1 Enteromius fasciolatus
GAGCCAATAACATTTCACAACAGCATGACGCGATCGGTCACGAGACACGCGAGAGCCAATAGAATTTTACAACCAAGTCTGACGTAAGGATTCTCCAGGCTGCATTTTCTAAATTTGTGCGAGGCAGCACAGATGAGTCACGGCGGACGGAGACATGGTGATCAATCCTTTTGCCTTGGAAGAATTAGAATATTAATCCTTTTTAATAAATAATGTTGGTAGTTGTAGCTGCTGGTCTATCTTTTGTTTTATTAACGGATGGTAGGTTTAGGGGCCAGAGTTGGGTTACGTGCTAATAAATGTATAAATAAAGTAATATTAATAAAACTGTTGTGACCTTTACAGTGAAAAATTTACACCCCAATACATATGCAATAATGCTCAATACTGCTCGTTGACACAAATTACTGATCAGCCAATCACATGGTGGCAACTCAATGCATTTAGGCATGTTGACATGGTCGAGACAAACCACTGCAGTTCAAACCGAGCTTCAGAACGGGGAAGAAAGGTGATTTAAGTAACGTGACACGGTTGTTGGTGCCAGACAGGCTGGTCTGAGTATTTCAGAAACTGCTGATCTTCTGGGATTGTCATGCACAACCATCTCTAGTGTTTACAGAGGATGGTCCGAAAAAGGGAAAACATGCAGTGAGCGGCAGTTCTGTGGGCGAAAATGCTTTGTTGATGCCAGAGGAGGTCAGAGGAGAATGGCAAGAGTGGTTCGAGCTGATAGAAAGGCAACAGTAACTCAAATAACCACTCGTTGCTACCAAGGTAAGCAGAAGAGCATCTCTGAACACACAACACATCGAACCTTGAGGCAGATAGCTTACAGCAGCAGAAGACTACATTAGTTGCCACTCCTGTCAGCCAAGAACAGGAAACTGAGGCTACAATTCACACAGTTCAGGAGTTGGTGGTGGTGTAATGATGTGGGGGACATTTTCTTGGCACACTTTAGGCCCCTTAGTACTAATTGATCATCGTTGCAATGCCACAGCCTACCTGAGTATTGTTGCTTACCATGTCCATCTCTTTATGACCACATTCTCTGATGGCTACTTCCAGCAGGATAACGCACCATGTCAGAAAGCTTGAATCATCTCAGACTGCTTTCTTGAACATGACAATGAGTTCACAGTACTCAAATGGCCTCCATATTCACCAGATCTTAATCCAATAGAGCACCTTTGGAATGTGGTGGAACAGGAGATTCGCATCATGGAATCTATGCCATTAAGGCAGTTCTGAAGGCAAAAGGGGGTCCAACCCGGTACTAGCAAGGTGTACCTAATAAAGTGGCCGGTGAGTGTAGAAACCAAGACAATCTAATTTTGGGACAACTATTTCTTTTACTGACATAATTTCATTTTGTTGAGAATGTTTACACTTTAAAGAATCACCCAGCCTTGATCGAAGTCATAACACGCCCTCTCAGTTTGCTGAAAAGGAGATATGATATCATTTAGACCAACTGCTGTTTTCAGATGTATTAAACACGCCGTAATCTCCTTATATTTGTTCATGCTGTGTTGTTTTTGACAGCAAAACCGATAATGCTTTCCTCAAATGAAGCACACTCTGTGAGTGTGTGAGAGAAGAACTCCATTAATGGCCAATAAGATGAAAGGGCAGCAAAGCAGGATGAGACAACATCTCATTTTTTCAATTAATCCAATTTACAGAAGAACACAGGCCAGCTGAGACTGAAACGGAGCCCTCGTCTTCCATCTGAATGCCCTAATACAGGGGAAATCCTGCCAAACAAAGACAAGCACAAACACACACGCCGCTCATCATGACATTAATGACGATGGACAGATGTGCAGATAGATGAACATCCCTTGAGGATGAGGATATGAGATCGGTCATTATCTGTAGTGCTGCAGGGAACTAGACAGACTAATACAAGTAAAAACAAAACAAAATCAGTCAACCTGTTACGTTGTATAAAAAAAGATTTAATGCAGTTCTTTCATTCTGACAATACCACATAACGTATCATCTTTAAATCAAGATAAAGTAGGCTAATAGCAACATATATTCATTTTCTTCAAGGTTCATTTAGATGCGCTGCACTGTGACATTATTTTCACAATAATTTCGCACATTTCCTCTCTAAATTCTCATTACCATAATGTGAGTAAATGTCATTCGTAGTAATACACTAATGAGAATGTTTTATTAAGAAAAGCATTAATTAAGCAGCAAATTAGTAGCTTTATTATAGTAGTGGTTTATTAATAGCAAGAAATAGCACCTTAAAATAAAGGTCCAAAGGTCTTTCATTCTGAATGCATCATACATGAGAACTCCATTAAGTCTCTGGAACTGTGAAAGAGCAACCTCTGAGCAATAACGTGTTCCTCTGGGCTTTCTTCATGAGAAATGACTTCTTTGAATCACTCTCTGTTGTTTGCTCCACTCTGGGAGCACTTGTTCTTTATTCTGATGTAATTTTCATGCTATCTGACCTCCTTAAGCATTGTCTTCACCCTTTTTTTCTGAAGTGCTCTCGTTCTCTCAGACTTTTCTTCTGATGCTGCCTTTTTATAGCATTTGTCTAGCTCTCACTAAAATTACAGCAATCTGTACTCATGTGTCCATCCAAGTATTCAAACACACATGTAAATGGTTAATTGTAAGCGCTAGATTTGGTTTTCCATACCTATAACTTGCATTTCAGTATTCAATACATTACCAAACTGGAAATAAAACTTAATTGAGGTACCTTTTGGCTTTTTTAAACAATGTTAAAGGGGTCTTCGGAAGCCCCGGTTAATATGATTCTTTAGGGTCTTAATGAAAAGTCTCTAAATTACCTTGCATATAATTTCTCAGTGGTAGTGTAAAACCTTTTTACTGTGTCATGTTTTCATCAAACTGTTTTTAGTCTATATCGCTTTAAATGCTAATGAGCTCTGAAGACCCAGCTTCTCTCTTCCGTGGGGATGCTCTTCCTGCATCTTTCATTGAGGATGTCTCATTTCAGAAAAAAGCAAGTAGGACATTCCGAATTCAATCTTATGCGTCCTTTTTTCACAGGAACTCAAATGATGCATGAGGTGTATCCTGAGGTGCATACTGCTGAAGATAACCCACAATTATTTGCATCGCCGTAAACAACCATTGTTAATTTGAATAATGCGATGTGGTGTTACCTTAATGTTACCTTAAATTGCCTCCGGTAAAAATGGATAGACTTTGTTCTGAATATCCTCAGCTTCTCAAACACCGAACAACGGAGGACTGGTGACAGCTCACTCAGGGCGGGGCTAAGGTAAGACGGTGTGGTCAATCAACTATCATGGGAGGGGCCTGTGCAGAACTGCACAATTCTGACAGGAATCTCAGAACAGCCTGATTTAAGAAGGGTTTTAAAACAGGGATTTGAACAAGAAAGAAAGAAAAAAACATTGGGTGGCTTTTTATCATTATAGGATGGATGTGTTCTTAATTCAGTCCTCGTGACCCACCACTCTGCCTATTTTGTATGTCTCTCTTTGTTAATGCACCTGATTCTGATAATCAGCTTGTTAGAAGTGAGCTTCGTTCAAATACGATTTCAGTTATGTCGCACACACTTAAACGCACTTTGAATGAACTGGAATCATGGTGGAATATTTGGTGATGTCCACTTCGCAGGGCACGTTCGAATAGAACAAACGTCTGAAGCATCAAGAGAAACATATGAAATGTGCAGAGCGGTGGGGCTCGAGGACTGGGATCAAGAGTTACGCTTTATGCTAATATAGAAGCCTGGCAAGTGGAAGATTGAAAGTTCTGTAGTGCAATCCACCATCTTGCTTTAAGAGTCTTAATACATTAAATGTGCCGAGAAGCCACTGTTTTAAAGGGTGGGCACAAAAAAATGACATATAGCACCTTCCCACTACAGGCGTCCCGAGTTCAAGTCCCAACTTGAGGACCCTCAGTCCCGCCCCCACCCTCTTCTACTTCTAATATCAGCTCTGATCTATCCTATCATCAACACAGTCTCACTACAACTGGTCACATTTTGACGCTTGGTCAAAACCCTTTTGCGTCGCTTTTTGAAGCTCAAGGTACCCCTTTAGTCACCTTTCGACATAAAGCGTCCTCCACTGCTTTCAGTTGTTTTGCTTAATGTAATGGTTTGCATGCATATATACATTTATTATATATATTTTTACTATTATTGGAGCACCAAACATCACCCCTACCCTAAACCTACCCACCTCTGAACAATATAAACACACACACAGGCAAATGCAGTTACTTAAACAAGCAGTATAAATACATTACAAACAAGTCGTGTCACATTCCAAGTCTTCTGAAGACATAATAAGTGAAGAAGAGAGTAAAACACAAGGTTTTAATCACTAAAAATGATCCCGCTCCGTTCACGCACTGTCATCTCATTCAGAAAACATACTCCCGTCCGGTAACATGACGCAATCGATCACGAGATACACAAGAGCCAATGGCATTTCACAACCAACATTGACATAAGGATTGTTGAAGCGTCATTTTTTTAAATCAGGCACAGACTGCAGCGGCGCACAGGAAGTACACGGAAGATGGAGACAGTGACCGCATCTATTCCTCTCACACATCAATCGTCAAATAAATGATGACGGTGGTTGTATCCTGCTATATCTTGTGTTTTATTGACAGATGGTAGGTTTAGGGCCAGGGGTTGGGTTACATGCTCATAAATGTGTAAATAGTATCATTTAAATAAAATAGTTTTGACTGTTTACATTGAAAAATCACATCCCTGCATATATGCAATAATGCCATTGTTTTTACCCAATATATCTTTTAATTATGACGATAAAATAAAAAGAAAAAAGTTGCGTTGGCATATTGATGCTAAGAGTTTTTTTATTTAAAACAACAGAGAAAAAGTCAAAAAGTGACTAAAAAGGGGTACCTTGAGCTTCAAAAAACGACTCAAAAGGGATTTTACCAGGATCAAAATGTGACGAGTTCTAGTGAGACTGTGTTGCTATCATAGGCAATAAATGAATAAATACAATAAAATGTAACCACATTTGGGCTTTTTCTTTACACAGCTCAATTAAAAATCAAATGTATTTTCCTGAATTTGAATCAGGTAGCAAAATGAGACCTGAAATTTAGCTATTTTCTTTCTTAAATTCAAATTTGAATTAGAATTCTGCATCTCGTTTGCTACCTTTTATTTAAAATATTTCGAAATGAGATGGAATTTAATTTATTTTATTCTACTTCTCAAAAATTCAAATCTGAAGTACAGTTCTGCATCCCGTGTGTCACATTTATCGAAAACATTAGGAATTACCTTGAATTTGATTTATTTTATTTTAGCAAATCTTTTGAATATTTGGAACTGAGCTTGAATTGGCACATGAACCGGGTGTTCAGTACAGTATGTCTCAGGTCTTGATGTTAAAGAAACAAAAACACATATTTCTACTTATTTGCAAGGCACCCTGATATAACTTATTTAAACACTATTCTTCATCCTGTGGGAGTGAATGTGTTTGTAGCACTCAGGCAAACTAACTCAGACTGGTTCTTGCCCAATTAAAAGAGACATTCTGACATGTTTTGCACTTTTTACCTTTATTCAAATGAGCTGAAGCCCTCCGCTTTGTATATTCCCATGAACATAAAATCCCTCATGGGATTTTTGTTTTATTTATTACAAGACTCTAGCACACATAATAAAATAAGCCTTTCTCAAAAGCATTGGGGGGAAAAAAATGCAAATCTCATGACACCCTTCTTCTGACCGTCTGCAAGCAGAACATCTTTAAAATAAAGATCCAAGGACTGACATGGAAAGATGGACGTGTAATACTGTGTGCAACGAAAATCACATTTATTTTAGATATGTACACAGCTAGTGAGTGAAGATGGACAAATTATGATGTTCCTAGTGATCTACCTAGTGCTGCCTCTTGAATATTTAACACGCTAGCACGATCAGAAGCAAATGAAGTGTTAGTTCGAAGTTGAAAGAGTCTCTTAGAATCACACATCACATCTCTAGAAATAGCTTGGAACCCTCCTTCAAGTCTTTAGGATTTTTCTTAGCTACCAACAAAAAAATATATATATATATAATCCAGTCAAATGAAAGAAAAAAGTGGTTTGATGCCCAATGAAACATGTTTTAAGACAGGAGGATTGTTATCTGCATCAGTCAAATGTGAGCATATAAATACAGTATGTACCCCTGTGTTCATTTTTCTGTCATTTTTTCACGTAGATATGCAGCTGGATATGTGCGATACTAATGTTCAAAAGCATCAGTTTACAAATCTTCCAGCATTTTAATGAATTGTTTTGAAGTCAGAACATTATATTCTTCAAGTGCAAAAATGATGCTTTATTAACCAAAACTCAAAGTGGAAACAGATTTTTACTACCTCTAGTGGAAACTACAGTGTAAGTACTATGTACTTATTGGTACATTTTTTTTAAAAAAGTGCAGCAAAGTATGTTTATGCCAATGTATCCATATTTCTACAGCGAAAGCTTCGAGCATTGTTCCTCAAGATGGATGGTCATACTAGCTTTTTAAAAATTTATAGTGAATTTTCTCCTCTCTTTGTGGTCAGGAAGATTCACCCCAGATGCATTTGTGTTAAAAATAAAGCAATAAGCTGCTGGAGGCCGTGAGCTACAGTGTTAGTTTTCATTTTTCAGTGTGTTCATCATTTTAACCTGGATGACAGACCCCTGCCTGCACGTACCAGAGCATCCCACCACATGCCCATAAGAAACACCACTATCGCTGACTTACACAACACCACCAGAATGGCACGACCACAATCATCAGTCTTCTGTCATATTTCATTTATTTCAGAAGATTCAAGTACTTTACCCAAAACTAAAATAAACATCACAGTACTTCAGCACATCTCAGGGTTGTGCTTCGTTCAGAACTAAAACCAAACATTTTAAATTCCACTGCATTTCTTGACTTTGAAAATAGCTAACTTGTAGCAGAATTGCAAAATTAAAATTTCAATGAACTGAAAGACAAATATACATGACTGTATATAGAAAAAATCAATATCAATGCAACCTCTTCTTTAAAATGTAATTTTTTTTACTTTTTTTCTGCCCAAAATATATTTGAAATATTTGCTGACATAAAATAAAATAATATAAAATACATTATTTAAAAAAAACTAATTAAAAAAATAAAATAAAATAAACCAGTAGCCTCGCCCATAGGCTTACTTCCGCATTTAGGAAAAAGGTGGTAGACCTATTAGACTTTTGTGGGCTTCATTTCCCAGAATGCGTTATCTACACTGAGTATATTTGAATTGAAATTCATTGAATTCCTCACTTCCCTAAGTTAGTCATTCAGCTAACCCCCTGGCTATTGCAAATTACTTATTTTCAAAGTTGAAATCCCTAATTGCTAGTCAGTAAAGTGTAACTCATGCAGAAACGCTCCTCTCCGAGTTTGGCGTCATCTATCGTGTGTCAGTCTCTCGGTTTGAGGTTGTGCTGTGATTACATTGTTCTTGTCCTCTGCCATGCCTGGAGCCATAATCAATGCTGTCGGTGTTCCAGAGCCTCCATCTGTGATTGGAGACGCTTTGACGCTTTTCGCCGTTTGCCCGCACCCTCTTCTCCGGGCCTCTGTCCAGTGGCGGTGCTAGTAGTAATTGAGATTTATTAGACATAAATCAGAAATCATTTCTAATAGGAGATGGGAAGTCTCCCAGCAATCTCTCGCAGCTCTGATTTTCCCATCCGCAGTGAGTGATGGTGATGGGTCAGAGCGCGGTTGATGGATGGGAAGGTGTCTGATCTCTGTGACCTGGAGCTCTACGCTCCAATGCCTCTGACGTGACATCATTAAAGCTGGGAGAAACACTCAAGATTCCTTGGCAGTTCCTTTATAATCAAATTTTGACTTTGGAAGTTAGAACTAAAATAAATACCAACAAAAAAAACCCATAGAATAATTATATGTTTTTTTTTTTATTATACTTCTTCATGCCAGTTGTAGGCCTATGATTTACCAAAATCCATTTATCTTACCCTCATGCAACATCACATGATCCATCATTTTAGTATGCTGATTTGCAGCTCAAGAAACATTTCTGATTATAATCCAAGTTGAAAACAATAGTGTTGTCCAATATTTTTGTGGGAACTTTTCACTATTTATTTGAAATAGAGATCTTTTGCAAAATTGCAAAATTCTTCTTTATTATATTGATCTTTCCTGTATAAAACTATTAATTTCTTTAAAAAAGCAAACACATACACTTCTATTTCAGTTAGTTACCAAACACAAAGACATTTCTAATGTTGTCACTTATAATGCTGATTGTTCAAGATTTGCATATTTTAAAAAGCTTAAATGAACAACAATACAATAAAATCTGATGTAAAAAGACTCATTTTGGCAGAACGTATTGACCGATGTTCTGTTCTTATTTTATCTCTCACGTTGATGCTTTTATACCTGATGCCTCACTTTGAGCTCCAATAGCAAGTCATTCTGACTCAATCGGATCCAGAGCAAAGAAGCTTTGATCTTCACGTCCACCTGCATCTGTCCTTTAATGTCAGAGGTAAGGAGAAATAATAATGCGATCCGTGATGTGCTTCCTTCATATATAGTGAGCGGCCAGAGCGTTTTATTTGCACTCAGTTTTGAGCTGGAGACTTTATCCTGAGCTTTATAACTCCATTCATCTGTCCTCAAATGCATCTCATTTTCAGTAGACCTCATCAGAGCTTCAAAGTCCAACTCGTGAAGACAATCCTGTCTGAAATTAATGCAACTCCTTTCTAAATCCCTTCATGAGAAACGTAAAGATTATGTGTGAAACATTTTGAGCTTGGATCAAAAATTCACATCTTTTTTTCACTCTTTTCTTTCTGGTGGTCTGGTTTAGACAAGAAGACAGCAGCGTGATGATTCTTCGGGGCTGAATGTCTAAACTATGTCTTTATCCCAGTTTGCATATTTTTACTATTCACTGCATGTACTTCACTGGGAAAGTTATACTTTCAAAGAACCGACACAGACTGACTCGTTAACATGGCCATGCATCATATTTCCTGAATTAAATACTTGTTTCTTAACTTTGGGCTGCTGATTGCAAAAATATTGCTCAAGCATGTCACACTTTGTGATATTTATTCATTAAACTATTTATTTAAATTTTTGCTTTTAAAACATTCGCAAAGTGAGAAAGTCTTGTAGAATTTAATAGTGGACTGTATCAGAGCTCTTTTCTGCCACACAATTAAAACATAAATGAAAAGTTAATTGCAACTTATTCTCAGAACTGCCTCACAATTCTGATATATTTTTTATTTAGAGTTCACATCCAACAATTTAGTTTTTTTTTTTCTTTTCAGCATTGAATAAAAAATGGAAAAGGTCCAAGGTCCACTTCATATCTCACAATTCCCACTTTTTCTTGCAATTGTACATTTTTACTGTTTTGACTTTTCTTCTTGTTCCCAGTTGTAGTTAATTACAATTGTACAATTAGAAAGTATTAAAGTATATTATTGAGTAGGCTATAGGTTACTGTATCTTATTGCAGTGATGATGTTTAATTTCCAACAACTCCTGTAGGTCAACTTGTTAGCAATTAAAATTTTTGACAAAAAAATCACATTGAGTTATTACTGATGTTTTTCATTTTGTAGAATTAACCAAAAACCCATTTAAAATCCCTTCGACTTCTGGGCAATGAAGCTGAAGTGACATCATCCATGCAGTGACTTGGCTTAAAAGTCTGTTGTTTTACTGCCATTAAGGCCAAAATATGTTCAACATCTGTTCTTCATTCAACCAGAAGGCCTCTAGATATCATTGTGCTTTCTTTCATGTGCATGGGCTCATTTGATAGTCGAGTCTGTTTGAGACACACATAAGGTTGGATCTCTCTCTTTCTTTCTCTAACACACACACACACACACACACATCAGATACCAGTGGGATTGAGGAAACTCAGTAAAGTCAGCAGTTCACATAAGAGGAAGGCCTGTATCAGCACTTAAAGACGCTCCGCCAGCTCAGCAGATATAAGTGTGACAGTAAAAAAAAAACCTGATCAAATAAAAGAGCTAAAGAATGGGAGATAAACTGGGCGAGTGAGCACAGGCATAAACTGGGAGAGAGAGGAACAAACAGTAAGATATATTCTGACAGATGGAGGCACAAGTGCTGGGAGTGTTTTTCTATTGCTTCAAAAGAGATACTTGTTGAGTCGTGAGTGCATGGAGCAGTTTAGCAGTCGTTATTTAAACATACCCCGAACCCTAATCATTTTCACCTGGCAAACGATAAAACGAGCGAGGAAATAATTTACACTGAAGGAAGGATCTTAGAAATTTAACAGACTGCTCTGCAAATATGTCAGGACGTGAAATAGTACACTGTAAAAATGTTTTTTAAAGCTGAAATTTAAAAGTTTCGCATTTCTGTGCAAGTCTGTTTCCACCACAGCAAGGTAACTGTGACTTTTTATCTCACAATTCGATCTTTTTTCCCCTCGTGATTCAGAATTGCATGAATTATGTTAACTAAAATTATGATAAATTATGAGATATAAACTCGTAATTGCCAAAATAAATGTATTGTTTATTTACAATTCGGTTTTCTGGAAGGCACTCAGAATTCTCAGGAAAAAAAAAATCAGAATTGCAAGAAGTTAACTTAGAATTGCCTGAAAAAAACAATGGTGTAGTTCAGATAATACTAGAAAACAGCCAACAATATTTGAAAAAACTAAAAAGTATGACCTTATAAAACATCTGTGTCATTTGATCAATGGTTTGAGTATATTGTGTGTTGTAAGAATGCTTGTCATGTACAATAATCATTTTCATGAGGAGCTTCAGTTTAATGACAATCACTAACAAACTGCAAGAGTTTGCTAAACACTTTAAATCAGGGGTGGCCAACCCTGCTCCTGGCGATCGACTGTCCTGCAAAGTTCAGAACCAACTGTAATCTAACACACCTAATCTAACAACTACGTGTTTTAGGATCACTTGAAAATCAACACCGTCTCACTCCAACTCGTCACATTTTGACGCTTGGTCAAGACCCCTTTGCGTCGCTTTCTGAAGCTCAAGGTACCCCT
>JAUMHR010000079.1:14995924-15010422 GCA_032361145.1 Enteromius fasciolatus
CTGTTACCACATCCTATTTTTCCTTTAAATTGGTGGAATTATCTCTCAGAAATTATGTCACCTTCACTCACTGTTAAGATCTGAAAAATATATATGCTCTCTTTTCAGAAAATCTAAAAACTTCTTACAAACTTCTTTTTAAAATATCAACTCTGCTACCACAATATCAAAAGGAAAACAGAATTTACTGATTTCAATCATGCTTTCATTAAATGTCATGTTTTCTTAGCATTTATACCAGCAAGTGGAGGTTTTGGTAAAAAATAAATTCTGTCGTCACTATTGTCTCCATTGTAAGTCTACCTAGGTAACAGAGTAGACGGTGACAGGTGAGGACACCAAATGTACCCGCAATTATAGAATGAGTCATATATTGCTATTATTATGTAAGCAAAATGAAAATTATTAGGCTATTGCTTGTCTTTAATGATAATGTCAAGTTACTTTGATGTATTTGCAACAAATGACAAGGATTTATGCTGATATCATCCAAAACCACACTTTGTCAGGGGTCTTTCCAAACTTTTGGAGGGCAGTGTATTTCCAAACTTTATGATTAATTCAATGTGCTACTTAGTTTTAGTTTCTTTGTAAGTACATGTTAAATTGACTATATTAACAAAAATATAATTAGCAATTTCTGAGTGAAAATTATTTCAAAGAGAAGTCAAGTAACAGAGAATAGTAAATTTAGTAGCAATAATAGGTACTGTATGTAGTAATATTCTTTTGAATAGTAAAACGTACTGTAATAATTCATTTGTTTGTTTGTTTGTTTGTTTTACACACTACCTCTTACAGCAATCTTACAGTTTAGCATCATCTGAGTAAAAACTGTTCCATAGCTTTTTCAGGTAAATCCCACTCAAGTGTTTGTCGATGCACACATGCATATGTGTTTTATCTTTAGACTCTCAGTCAGCGGGTGCCGTCTGTGCTCATCTCGTCTCATTGACTGCACTGTCCTGTAGATAAATGAACAGACGTATAGCCGCTTGTGTGCTTTGGTCAATGCAAGCAGTGACCGGAATAATAAACCTCACCATCTTAAATGCATTTGAATGAATGAAATAAAATGAATACATTTACTTCAGAGTCAACATGAAATCAAAATCTTTTTTTTTTTTTCTGTTAGAGTAGATATAAAAGAGCTTGTATGATCCGCTAACTCCTTTTTATATGCTGGTCCAAGCTAATCAAAACAGAAACAAAACAGCCCAAGAAAACTGAGTCTTTCACTATATCTCAGCGCATTTACTTTCAATTTACTCAGAGACACACAACATTAGTCAAGAGGTCTGAGAGGTCCTCTCTGCATCTGCTCTCTGCAAGAGCCAATCAGAGCGCCGTTACCCATCAGCCCATACGGATGTGCCTGTCATCTGTAATTGGACTCTATTTAGCATTGTTTTCTGCTCTAAGAAACACCAGGTGTTATACATCTTAGTGTTTTGCTTTCTTTTGCAATCTCAGGAGTGTTGCATTTTCCTCATCTTTCTGTGTCTGGGTTAAAATAAACAGGAAAAAAGGTAAGTATGGCATTACACCACAGATCTTAGTTATTAGACTTTGGCTATTAAGAAAAGGGACTGTCTTTGAGAACTGGTTTTTAATTATAAACATTTTAATTAGGTTTAGCTTAATGAGTTAAGAGTTACTGATGTCTTATTTATATCTTATTAGGAGTTATAATTTTTAAGGAGTTAATATTAAAATCAAACATTTGTTCTTATTTCTAATAGAGTAGAATTTCTTGAGATATACTGTAACAATAGTGCTGGAAATAAAACGTCTAGTTTACGAACATAACCCACATTCCCTGAAGGAGGGAACGGAGACGTTACTTATGGGAACTCGCTAGAGAGATCGATTGCCTTTGCCAATGAATATTGGCGTGCATTTGATTGCGCTCAGGTGCACCTCATCACTGCATGAGTATAAGAGGGCACGAGTGGAATGCACATGCAGGTTTTCGCTGAAGAGCCGAGCTGGTGGAGAAAGTGTAATGTCTCCGTTCCCTCCTTCAGGGAACGTGGGTTACGTTCGTAACCTAGACGTTACCCTTTGAGTTGAATCACTTCAACGTTACATATGGGAACACCCATGGAACAGGCCACAACTCTTGACATGCGAGATCTACTTTTCAAGTTCGTCAGCAGAGGATCTGCACGTAACCTTCCCAACCCTCTGTGGCCCAAGAAGGGGGGCCCACAGAGTTGCTTTCAGTGGTGCTGAAGCAAGTGGTTGTGGGCAGAGCACATGACTCTAACACACACATTCGCATGTGGAATAAGAAAAGCAATATATCGATAAGATTTATGGATATAATTGAAGGGAAACACAGCCTTTTGGCTGACTGTGGAATATTGAGATTTGATGCCACACCTACTGAGCGAAGGAGACCCAGAGGAAGCACAGCCGGAGCTACTCCGTTCTAGTCCGACTGCGGGGCAGGGAGGACTCAGGTTACGCACAGTTAAGGGAACACTGAGATATTTTTAGCGGGGGTCCCGTGGGAGCCAGCCGGTCCTCTCGCTCACCTGCTGTACTGATAAAGGACGCGAGAAGACACGGCCTCTACGTGGAGGTTGTAAAACCTGGCAAAGGTGTTGGGTGACGCCCAGCCCGCAGCCCTACAAATATCTGCTAGAGAGGCGTCATGAGCCAACGCAAAGGACGAGGCAACACTCCTGCTGGGAGCGTCTGTAGCTCCGAGTGCAGTCAGTGTAGAGGCGCAGTGCGCGTACAGGACACAACAACTCTAAGGCTGCATCTGCCTCCTCCTGGGGCAGTGCTTGCAGGTTCACCACCTGATCGTGGAAAGGTGTGGTGGGAACCTTGGGCACGTAGCCGGACCGGGGTCTCAGGATGACGTGAGAATCAGCTGGGCCGAAGTGTAGACACTCTTCATAGACAGAGAAAACTTGTAGATCCCCTACCCTTATAATAGAGGCCAGCGCAATGAGAAGTGTTGTCTTCAGCGACAGATATTTTATATCTACAGACTGAAGCCGCTCGAAGGGAGCTAGCCGCAGGCCATTTAAGGTGACGGCGAGGTCCCAAGAAGACAAGAGGTGTGGTCTCGGGGGATTAACCTGACACGCACCCCTGAGGATTTGGACAATGAGTTGGTGCTTCCTGAGAGACGCACCCTCCACTGCATCGTGATATGCAGCTATGGCAGCGACATACACTTTAAGAGTCAAAGAGGACAGCGTGCGCTCCAACTTCTCTAGCAGGAAGAAAAGCACAACTGCATCGTGCATCTATGTGGATTCCGCGAGAGGAACACCAGTCGACGAACAGACCCCACCTCTGAGCGTAAGCCTGCCTCTTAGAGGGAGCTTGCGCTTGAGAGATGGTATCTACGACAGAGCTGGAGAAGCAGGAGAAGTCTGCCACGTCCCGTCCAGGAGCTAGACGTGCAGGTTCCAGAGATTGGGACGCGGGTGCCATATGGTGCCCATCCCCTGAGAGAAGAAGGTCCTTCCTCCAGGGTATCTTCCAGGGAGGGGCTGCTGCGAGGAACGAGAGGTCTGCAAACCAAGCGCCTCTTGTTCCTCGTCCTCCCTGATCTTGCACAGGGTCTGTGCAAGGAGGCTCACTGGGGGAAAGGCGTACTTGAGCCCCGGAGGCCAGCTGCATGCCAGTGCATCCCTGCCGAGCGCGCTGGGGGACTCGTGGAGGGAATAAAACAGCCGGCAATGGGTTGCCTCGGGGGAGGCAAAGAGATCGATCTTGGGCTCTCCGAAGTGACTCCATATCAGCTGGACTGCCTGGGGGTGGAGCCGCCATTCTCCAGGGTGGGTGGACTGCCGTGAGAGCTGATCGGCTGCACGGTCGAGTATCCCTGGAACATGAATAGCGCACAGCGATTTCAGCCGCTTGTGACTCCACAGGAGCAGATGGCTGGCAAGTTGTGACATACGGCGGGAGCGTAGTCCACCTTGTTTGTTGATGTATGCAACAGCCGCAGTGTTGGCCATCCGGACTAACACGTGCTTGTGACGGAGCATCGGAAGAAAACGACACAGGGCCAGAAGCACTGCCATCAACTCGAGGCAATTGATATGCCAAAGCAGTCAGACGCCTGTCCAGGGACCCGAGGCTGCTTACCAGTTGCATACAGCACCCCAGCCTGTGGAGGAGGCATCCGTGTGGACCACGACATGCCTCGACACCTGTCCTAGGGGCACTCCCACCCGTAGGAAAGCAGGGTTGGACGAAGGGCTGAATAAGCAGTGACACTCCGGGGAAACGCCAATCCGAAGTATGAAACAGCGTCACGTCCAAAGAAATGTAATTAGATGTCATATTCAAAACGTTTCACTCGATTTAAAAGCATTTTTGTCAGGAATCACAGTTCAAGAAAAACAAACAATAATAACATCAAGCAGCATTTATCATGCACTTGTGATATTGTTTTTATATCGTATGATTTATATTACAGAACATAGTAGGCTAACAGCATACAGCCTGTCATATTCAACATGCTTCACATTTTAGTTCGGGGAAAAACCAAAAGCAGTAAAGTTTATGCCACAATATCATGCAAACTTTTACAAAAACAAACAGTACTTACTCATGAGAGTGACTGGAACAGCTCGCACTCTGCATCTTGAGGTAAATCCATCTGTTATCTTCTTTGCTGAAGTCAACGCTGTTGTTTTCTCTGTTCTTCCGCGTTGAGCACACAAGCTGTTGTGGGCGTGTTCATGTCACGTGCGTCTCATGTGGAGATTGTAATGTCAAAGGGAAAGTAGCTCGTGGGCGTGGTCACATTAAAAAATAATGAGATCAGATTGAGAAACTCAGTATAGTGTTGGTTACTTACTCATTACTCTAACAAAGAACAAGGCACTCGTCCCAGACACGCGAGACAATGATCATGTCCGTCCGAAGAGGTGAGGAAACTCCCGTACCCAGAAACGCACGGCCGGTTCGACATTCCAAAGAACGTGTCACCAACCATTGGGAAATTGCCCAGGGAAGACCTAACGCGGCAACTCCATGAACTCAGAGGTCTTTTGCTCACTGGATATGCAAGATGACTGGCACACAAGCCTTTAAAAAGGCTACCAGCCTGTAGGATCCGCTGACAGCGCCCAGATAAAACGCAGTCAGACAAGAGAGCAGGAAAGCTCAGAACGGCGAAGGCTCTAAAGCAAAAATCTGCACGTGCATTCTGCTCGTGCCCTCTTATACTCACGCAGTGATGAGGTGCAATCAAAATACGCACCAATATTCATTGGTCTTTTGTATAAAGCTCAAAAGCAATTGGTCTCTCTGGCGAGTTCCCATATGTAACATCGAAGTGATTCGACTGAAAGGGTACATACATTTTTCATATTTTTAAAAATGTAATATTTTAATAGTTAGTTGCCAAAGTAACATTTCTAATGTTCGTTTAGTTTAGGTTCAAGTACTTGAAAAAAAAACAAAAATCAAATCATTTGAAACATGAAAAAATATGAATAAAGAAAAACCAAAAATATGAATAAAAAGTAACGTAGTAACACTGATTCAAATAAATATACTGAATGCCTAATGACTGCAATGATGGCAAAGGCCTTGACCATCATATGTTAGCATCATGTATTTTTCAAAACTAACAAAATATTTCACACAGAAAGCCTGAAAAAAGGCTTCATATATATATATATATATATAGATATATTTTTTTTTTTTTTTTTTTTTTTTTTTATTCTAATTGTCACAATAGGTGGAAAACAGCCATAATTAACTAAACTTAAATCAGAAAACTTAGTATCAAAATGGTCCAAAACAGAAAATGGGAAAGTGTTGAACAAAACCCATTACTGATCAAACTCATTGAGCGAAAGCTCCAAAATCTCTCCCAACACTGCAGCGACATGTTCTATCAGCACAATCTCTGGCATTTCCATACTAGAGGTCAAAAATGAATGTGAAAAGCCACTGAAACTCAAGAGAAAGTTTGGAGATATAATGCGGTCCATTGAGCGCAGAGAAAATGAATGTAAAATCTGCTGAGGCATATGAAAATGAACATGCTCGTATCCTCGATCATTCATTTGATATCCACTACAGCACAGAGCAGCTCACTTCACATCTAAAGTGGCCGATAAGAGACTGTTGAACGCTAGTGCTCGGTTCCACTACATCAGTGTTGTAGCCTGCAAAAAAGACTGCTCACTATGGATACTTGTGTTTAGTGCATTCATTTGCATACAAGAGCACAGACAAATACAGGACTTTTTCATATATAAATCAGGGCCAGATTGAACAAAAAGGGCCATGCTTTAATATATTAAATTATACTGTTGTGGTGCTCAAATGCACAAGTTTATGGCATTTTTCAATTCTGTTTCTTTTCCTCTCACCAACAATAGAAACATCACAGAAAATCCTCAACTAAGATGTAAAGTCTGCACATATATTTATAGAATAGTCTGTTTTTAAGTTTAAGTTTATTATGTTAAGAGAGTATAAAACAAAAACTGTATTTTTATCAGTATTTATTTTCCATGCTTTTGTTCAAATATCATAAAATTTGGAGTGCTTCCTCATATCTATACATTGCATAGATGCACCAAATTTAGCCAAATTTGATGACAGCATTCAAGAGTTATGAAACTTTAAGTAAAATAGCTATGGCCATAAGTATTCATTAACTTGAAGCAACCAAGCTGATTTTTTTTTTTGAGAAAAACAAAACAACAAGAATCTTCTAACACTGGTTTTCACTGAACTGAAAAAAACAAAAGATCTAAGGACTAGTTTATAGTAAAATTAATACAAAATGGGTTAAAGTCTATTGAATTGATGCTAATAATTTGTGAGTTAACACAAATACATAACCATTTTTGTACATCAGAAACATGATAGCGCCAAATTGTGGCTATTCTTTTTTTTAATTTAACCTTATTTCAAATTTGATTGGCTGACACAAGAACAGCCCAAGAAGAGGAGAGTAACGACCAATGAATCTCCACCACAAAGATCAAGAGGACCATTGGCTGAATGAACAAAACCAGACAAGAAAGACTAAAGATGTGGACAAAGGATGAGAGAGACCAGCATGAGTGGTGGATTTCTTTAAACTGGATACAAATATAGTCAAGACAGAAAGTGGATGGATGGACTCAAAGCCAGAGGAAACGAAGGACAGAAAAGAGAAAATAAGAGAAATTCACTAGCTGTGAGAGTACTGTAGAGGAAGGAGAAATGAATAAAGATCAACAAGAAAAAAAAAAGAGAAATTCACTGGTAGCTCCATAAGTAAGGGAAGGAGGAATGAAGAGTGAACAAATGCAATCACATGTTAGATTATTTTGTTGTTGATTTGGATACAGACAATTGCTAGGATCTGTTGGATTGTGGCTAGGGCGTTTAAAGTTGCTAAGGTATTCTAGGAAGTTGCTGCAATGTTTCTCTGTGCACACGTTCAACTTTAATGCTTTGTGCTATTTAGAAGTAAACTGACCCAAGTCAGAGGAATCCAATTCAGTGTTGGATCCAATCAGTTATTTCCAGCTAAATATTCAGTTTGACTCTGAAATAACCACATTATAGAGGATAGATGCTTTGTGAATGTCTAATGTGATTACAGTACCTCAGCTCTTGCCAAAGTTAAGCTGAGAAAACACAAACCCAATACAAAAGCGTTCTGGGAAAATGCCTGTTTAGCAGTTTTGCACAAACACTGACGTCAAGACTGTTTCTCTTGCAATGGGATTAAAGGTAAAAAAAAATTGCATTTGAGTGAATAAAACTGTATTTGTGAAGACATATGTCACATCTTACTAGCTACAATTAAAACCACAAATGTTCATCATCAAAATGTAAAAAAGCAGTTAAATCCAGGTGAAAAATCATAGTGATATACCGGGAAGCTGCTAGAAAGTGTAACATCTTCAGGTTCGTATCCATAGCAACCTGCCTCAAACATTCCATAATAATCTGCTGAATGTGTGTTTTTAAAAAAAGCAGTCAGAGCTGTGATGTAATGTACAGCAGACTACAGAAGATGAGTACTGAAGAACTGTCATGAGTGCAGTGATCCAGTCATTTTCTGATCTGATGTATGAAGTAAAATAAACACTTGACCTTGTTGACTATTTTTGGAAAAATTATGTTTGCAAACAAATTTCGGGAGGAGCATGTACGAATGATTAACCACGGCTGATGCCTCGTTCTCCAATCATTATCCGATTATCCTATCAGAGCCAAGAAGTTTTCTTTTAAATAGAGCAAACTCCCCTTCTCCGGCATCTCCTTCTTTGCATCCCTCCACCACCCCTTACGCTGCCTCTAGACCTAGACCATCTACACTAATACTAGTCTGTCTCTCTTATTTTGCTTCTCAGTCCATATTCAGACGGCGTACCAGCTCAAAGAAATGATCCGCATCGGAAACCAGAACTCCAGACGAGCTCTATGGACAGATCACCAGAACCAATACACACCCACACACTCGAAGTCCTTCGCAATCTGAAATGCGCTTAATTGAACTGTGGAAATTTGGTGCCGGGCATATGACCAACGTAGAACTGGCCGCAACTGAGCCTGTGTCTCCCAAGGTTTTTTTTTCCCATTCTCTCATGGATGGGGTTTTAGTTCCTTGCCACTGTCACCTCCGGCTTGCTTTGTTGGGAACAACTAATTTCCAGTGATTATGTCCAGTAGTAACACTTATAGTAACACTTTCTATGAAGCCTGTATTTATAATACATTATAAGGGTAATCTTAAGGCATTATAATGCAAGCATAATGCATTATACATTACTTTATAAATGAATATTCATAAGAACAGTTTTAATGTGTAATAACATTTTCTTATTTGTGGTTATAGCTTTTTAAAACATGATGAACACAATTCATCCACTTAAGTTAAAATGGATTACATTTCTCAGTCTTGTATCTTGCAATTTTACTTATGCTACTTTACTTAAAGTAGACAAATACCACAATAATAACACTAATAATGTTGTCCCAGACAGCCATAAGATCAGATATCAGATCAGATGAATGTGTAATAATATCAGTTTGATTATTCTGATGGTACCCTTAACAGACTGAATATAGAATACTCTACGTGAATATGTGAACATTGTGCCCAAGTCTACTAATACTCTTAGCTTTATGTAATAAACATTGCATTTCTTTCTTCAGTTGACAGTATGAGCTAGCTCACATTAGCCTCAATGTCAGTCTCACAGGAAACACTCAAATAACACTCGGCACCTAACACTCACAAGATGATTTAAGGTACTGTGCAGATCTTAAATAAACAATGTCAAGACATGATACAGTTCATTATAAATAAATGTAAAATGGTGTTCACAAAATTGTTACAGAATGTTTTTGTTCTGGTAATACTCATGTCTCACCTATCTACACTCTTTTACATCCGAAGAGAAACCAGGGTTAAAAGTCTTGTAACTCTCAGGTCTTTGTGAGACGTCTGAACCTCATTCTGTTTCTTTCTTTCTTTCTTTATCCATCTGTGTGTCTGTATGTCACATATTGTTTTACATCTATCTGTTCTGTGAACTGTAAAATAAATATCTAGAGAGCACAGTCTCAGAGAGATCAGCTGGTGGGCTCTTATACCTCGAGGCCAGTAAGAAACCAGCTAGAAATGCTAGCTGGTTTCTCTCAAAAATATGTACAGTGGTGTACAGCTACAGCATTTCTAGCTGGTTTCTTACTAGCCTCGAGGTATAAGAGCCCACCAGCTGATCTGGTAGAAAAAATATGTCCTCTCTTCCTGCCCTAAAACATCCCGTAATTCAGCAGCGAACGACGTGACTGATGAAATACCATCAGGAGAGACTGACCTCGTGTTTGGCCTCCGGTTATATTAAGCTCTATCAGATCTGAGCGCTCTACTTTCTGCTGAAGGAGATTTCTTGTTATTGCCCACTTCACCTGGAGAATCAGTCAGTTTTTTATTGAGGTGTTGATAACACCTGAATAGTATGAAAGTGCAACATTCAGGTTCGTAAAAAGTAAAATTCTTATTTTTCTTTTATTTAAACATTAAATATTTATTTAATTAGAAAAATATCTGTGCCGTACATTTATTATTTGTGAATATTTACATTTTTCTTAGTTATTTATTAAGGCGAGACCCTACAGGTGAATAGGGTAACATTTTTAACTTACAAATAGGACCATGAAACTTTACCAGTTGATTTCTCGCATGAATAGGAGGAAAAATGTATTGCAAGTTTTTTTTTAATTTTATGTTTAAATATGCAAAAGAGGCAATAGCTCATTAAATATGTGAAAATTTGTCAATAGATAAAATTATATAATTAAAATTAAATTACAAATTAGTAAATAGAGATTTGATTGCAGAAATAAATTATATTTTACAATATATATTTACACAGAAAATGTATTTTTTTATAAATAGCAAAAATATTTCACAATAAAAAAATAGAACGTCTGAATGCGTCTATACATGTTTTGTTCTTCAGATAATTTGCATTATTTAATAATATCAAGAACAAGCAGATTTATTAAACATTTCAAGATTTCATTAACACTTGCAGCATTTTTCAAACTTCATAAACTATTTTCTCTCACAGTTAAAGGTTATGGTTAAGAATTCACGAGCAAAACCAAACTTCTGCTTTAAAGAGCGTCAGCCTTTCTGTGAGCATGATTTCCATAAAGATGATGCAAGAAGTCTCTACTGTACACAGACGCTGAGCGTGTGATCCTGCTGCTCAATTAATCCCAGTTAAATCGAGCACAGTCATCTGATACAGACATTAATACAAAACTCACCCTACATCCTTCAACTAATCCTAAAGACAATCCTTATCCATGGAGAAGGTTTCAGTGGCGATAAACATCCAAAGTAGCAGCCTAATTAAAGAAGCGAGAACAGAGGAGAAATAGAGGAGAACAGGAGCATGCTCAAGGAAAATCTCTAAGCCGTTTAAAATCAATGCAGCTAAAAGCAAGTATAGACCACAAAGGTTCTCTGTGTATCAAAAACTTAATAGTTCACTAGTAAAATTTTAATTTGCTGTTAATTTACTCGCCACCAGGCAATCCAACATGTAGGTGAGTTTGTTTCTGGAGTAGAAGATTTTTAGCTGAAACTGTTTTTTGAGGATACATAAAACGCAAGACAAAGGCTACACATGGAGGCAAGACCAAATAAATCCAACCTGATGATATCTTGAGATCTTACGAAGTGAAACGATCAGCCTGTGCAAGAAACTGAACATTATTTACAACATTACTACCTGTAATCCAGAGCCTAATTCAAATGGAGAAACATGATTCTTTTCTGTGAGCTGGTCCTTTTGTACGGTTTCATCACACAATGACGTAATGCATACACATACCCAATAATGGCATGAAACATGTCTTTATTGGATTACAGGTTACAATTTATGTAGTAAATAATGACAGCTTCTTGCACAGACCAATATATCGTCAGGAGCAAAAGAAATGAATATCGTGTTACCTTATATAGTTGTTTTCATTCAACATGCTGGTAGCTATGGACTTGCATGTTATGAATCGCAAAGGACCACAGTCTCAGCTAAAAAGAATTTTTACTGTCCTACAGAAGAAAAAAGTCACCTATATCCCTGATGTCCTGAGGGTGAGTAAATTAACAGCAAATTTTCATTTTTAAGTGCACTATTCCTTTAAAGCGAAGTAAAAATGAGCTAAAAGTGTAAAAAGCGAGTGGCCCTTCATTTTGCTCTTTTCATCTGCTGATGAAAGAGGGATTCTGGGATAACTGCAGTTACTTAAAACAGTGAAAATAGCTTTCAAACACTTTGCTTTGAAGAGGAGGGTGAATCAAAAAGATGAATAACAGTAACCGCCGCCGTGCAGCGATTTCCACTGTTTATTTAAACACATGTAAGAAGATGAGAGTCTTCTGGAAATGTCAAATTTATAGATCAAGACAATCTGCATAATTAGGCTCATGAGCACAGTGAGAGCTTATAAAAGACATTTCAAGATTCTGCCTTATTCCAACTTAAAGCCTGCTTTAGAGTTTGTCCTGTGGCATTACAGTGTATTTAGTGCTGTTTGCAAAGGCAAGAACCGTTATTAGTGTTACTCAGTAGCAGTGATCTAGACGTGAATAAACTTCAAATCAAGACATATCTATAGTGACCAGAAATGGGTGGGCTCTTTTGACTGTAGCCAATAAGCAACCACATAGCAACACAATAACAAGCAATAAGAAAACCAGCAAGATGCTGGAAAGTTTTGCAAAGGGAATGAAATGAAATGAACGAAAGTCCTGTAGCACTGATATTAACATTTCAATAAATAGTATTAACTTTAATGTTACAGGAATGCCTATATAAAGCTTAACAACCTAAACCTAAACAGTAATATTAAAGCATGAGCAAAGCATACTACAAAACGTTAAGCTGAAATGAAAATAAAAATGATCATAATGAAATATAAGCTAATTAAAAATATTGATATAGCATAAACTTTAGTATATAAACAATTACCAATGTTTTTATATGATACATAACAAAATTATTTACATTACATGCAAATAAACTATAATGTATGAATATAAATATATGCAAACTATAATATAATAGTTATTATTGTTTTCAATATTTTATATATATGTTATTATATATAAATATACTATATATTAAAATTCTAGGAAATTTATTTTTTTAACAAATAACTGATAAATGCCAATATATATTTTGTCTTATTAAATAAAAAATAAGAAACAACTTGAAGAAATTTTGCAAGTGAATTTAGGCATGACAACAAAGATATTTGTTTGGGTTTGTTCAAGATTACACTTAATTAAATATTAAACTGTTACAAATTGTATAACTTTAGAATATGTTGAGACTTTTACAAATATTTTAATATTAACAGTATTATGAAACTCTCAGTGTTTTTAAAGATTAGCTTCATGTCAATGGTAAAGGTAATCTAAATGTAAAAACAGACAAAAAAAAGCATGCACAATGACAAATCCAATATCATATTATACATATTTCATGCATCCCTAAGTTTTTTCAAGTAACATAATCATGTGCACTAGTTGCAAAAAAACACATCCAGCTCCTCTGGGCATTCCAAAGCCGCTAACCTGATTTTGCCAAGTGGAAGATGTGACTATATTTTTACATTAAAATGCAAACAAATTATGTTGACCTAGGTACACATAGTACTCCATGCACTGGAGTCATCATGTGCACTAATGAATACACAAACCCAAACACGCATTCCCATTGAATTGCTTTCATGTTACATTGTCATATCCAATGCACTCTGAACCTCTATGCACATATCTTCATAATGAGGCTTTAAAGCAGTAGAGATAAAGCCTCTGTACGCTTGACATTAGTTCATTAGTGCGCACGAGTAACAAGCCAACGCTGCCATTCTCCACTGCACCACTCGAGCATCTACATTGTTCTCCCGCACGTTTCCCATCACAACAACGACACTTAATATGGCGTATCTCTCCTCGGGCAGGCGGCCTCCCACTCGAAAGCTGCCACACCGGACGACTCCAGCGGCCCCGGCGCTGTCAGGACGCCTGAATAAGCCTTATTAGGGGCTGTTAGTGCTGAATGTCATGTTTGTACAGCTCTTGTAAGAGGAAATGAGCTCCGCCGAGAGAGAGATGCTTCTATCAGCGCCTCTCCACAAGATTTAACAAGGAGTTTCCAAAAGTCAGCGGTCTGATCAGAGTAACGAGTGTCACGCGCCACATTCGTAAAGAATAGATGAACCCTGATGAAATTCTTCCACTGTATTGGTAGATCGGTAGGATAATTACACGGTATGGTTTATTTGAATTAGCTGTCCTACATTAATTGCGTTAACTGTCCTTTGATTTCCAGGGAATGCATGAACTGATAAAATACTTAACATGAATGGAGTGTAAAACGTTTTGGATAAAAGCATCTGCTTAATGCCTAACTGTAAAGGATCTAATAATGTTTCTTTGAGCTAACATTCATAGAGTTGAAAATGAAAATGCAGACAGATTCTGAAACAACATACCAGTTACTGAAAAGAAATGAAAAGCTACACAATTAGATCTAGACAAGAGGAGTCATATCTCTGAATAAATATAAATCCTTTTTTATCTAAACTGTTGCATTCTACAGCGTGGATGGATAAACAGAAGGACAAATACAGTAGATGGATGGATGGACAGAAGGTCAAATAGATGGATGAATGGATAGATTGATGGACTGACGAACAAAAGAACACATAGACGGATGGATGAATAGACAGACGACAAATGGATGGATGGATGGATGGATGGACAAACAGAAGGACAAATAGACAGACGGATGGATGGACAGAAGGGCAGATGGAGGGACGGACGGAAAGAAGGACAAATAGACAGATGGATGGATGGATGGACAGAAGGACAAGTAGATAGATGGATGGATAAAGAGAAGGACAAATACAGTAGATGGATGGATGGACAGAAGGTCAAATAGATGGATGAATGGATAGATTGATGGACTGAC